>JAIPRM010002284.1:0-31358 GCA_025469315.1 Stegophylla sp. TES_Ste_2020 | reverse complement strand
AAGAATTGTACATATAACATTATACTTTTTATTTTACAATTAATCTACATCTATTTAATTTATATATATATATAAATAGGCATACAAAATTGTAAATTAAAATTATAATTCTAACGGAATAAATAAAAATTAAGATTTTTTTTTTTAAAATTTCGGGTTTTTTTTTCCAAATAAAAAAAAAAAAAAAAAAAAAAAATTGAAGATTTGATAAATTCAAAAAATGACCTCTCTAAAGTACAATCTAGAGGCAATTCCGGTTTCAAAAAGTTATTGATCGAAACTTTTGGACAAGTAGTTCTATACAAAAAGTCGTACTCAGAAAAAAAAGAAAAGAATAAACATCATTGTAAAAACACTAGCTTCTTCACTACGTTCAGAATCTAAAACACATGTGAATATTCTTCGACTTCTTTTCAACGTTTCGCAGTAGGAAAAGCGATTTTATCATTTTTTTTTATTTCCAGTTATTATTTTATTTTTATGTTCGTGGGCATTTTGGTATTTGATTTTTATCGCGCCTCGTCGTGTCTGATGATGGATTTCCCGCGGGCGCCTCTTCCATAATGGTGGTGGTCAGTGGTCAGAACCAAAAATAACGTACGAAATAATATCACTGAAATTGAAACCGACGACGTTAATTTTACTCAAAAAATGCGTTGATTAATGTGTCAATGTTTTGACAGTCGAACGCGAGCATAATAAATTATTATTTAAAAAACCAGTTAAGGACGTGAGCGAAACTAGTTTGTCCGCCGTTCGATACACTAAGTCTTTAAACATGGTTATTATAATATTATGATGTTATCGTCGTTTTAAGAACATAATATTGTGCCGTTTTGCCGACATTATCCATTTGAAAGGAGATCTATGATAAAATTATGTTACCTAAGTCGAACAACGAACCGAGCCATTGTGTTTGGAATAAAAATATTTATTTATTTTTTTTAAAAAAAAAAACGGTATATTTTGTACTATGGGTATTCCTTTACTGGACATATTTTGCTCCATGGGTATTATTCGCTCATTAGGCGGGGGACTTGGTATTTTTTAAAAAATATTCTGCCCCCATCCCCGGATGGAGGTTTTGCCAAAAAATCGAACATAATATTATAAATAATTCAACAGTACTCGCGATTTAGTTATTAGGTACTTCATTGAAGGTCATGTTAATTACAGAGGCGTAACTAGGTGGAGGCTTAGGGGGGCTAAGCCCGCTTAAAACCACTCATAACCCCCCTAGATTTTTTCAAAAATTACTTAAGGTTAATGTACTTTGCGGGGGCTAAATCAATAAATAAGAATTTCCGCCCTCTTAAATATTTTGTCCTAGTTGCGCTAATGGTTCATTAATTATCATTTTATATTGTACATTTTAAACAACTGCTAAATATAGTATATGAATATACCTATAGTAATATCTATAACATATTATTTTCACTATTATATTATAATATATTTAACGTTATCTAATTTATTAATTAATTGTGTATTGAATTCGAACAGGTGTTCAGTGTCCGCCGAAAATGGTCAGACAACCGCCGGCAGAGGAAATAATAATCGGTGAAAACGAATCTTTAGTGCTCCATTGCGAAGCGGAAGGAAAGCCTACACCGGAGTAATGATACAAACAAACGTTTCGAAATAAAATAGTTGAAGTTTCGCTGAGAATCGACATATTGATTAAATTATTATTTATCGTTTCTTTAAAATTCAACATAACCGTCAAGAGTATCTCACCCGAGGTGCGAGGTACATCACCAATGTGTGGAGTACATACTTTTTAGATGAAAAATTTAAAATAAATATATAATTAAAATAGAAAGGTATAACGTATACAGTTTGAATACATTTTGTATAGTTTGTTTTTGATTTAAAAAAAATCGGACATAATTCGCACGACGGGTGGGATTCTCTCGACCGGGGTGTATTGAATTTTAAAGAAACGATAAATCATTTTTACAATAAAACAATTCTGAACGAAGGAAGTTAATAATAAAGCTAATATAAAAAATAAACGAGAAAAAAAAATGTTAGAAAAACGTCCAAATTTTTTTTTTCACATTTTCAAAATTTTCTTGCGCCAAAATCTTTCTTATGTGATTTTCTATGTTTATTTAAATTTTCATAAAATTCGGATCAAAAAATGATGGTTTCCGAGTCGTTTTTGTCAAATTTTGGGTAGTTTTTTCAAAGTGAAAAAAAATTGAAGAACTGAGAAATTCAAAAAATGACTTCTCTAAAGTACAATCTAGAGGCAAATCCTGTTTCAAAAAGTTGCTGATTGAAATATTTGAACAAGTATTTCCACACGAAAAGTTGTACAAAGAAAAAAAAAAATAAACATCATTTTAAAAACACTAGCTTCTTCACTTCGTTCAGATTCTAAAAAAAAAGCTCATTATTCATTAAAATACATTTTATATATACTTACAACTTGTTTTAATGTAAGATTTGATTATATGTGGTTGCAGGTATTATGTAATTTAATATTTTATTATATACTATAATAAAATATGTCCTTCGTGTTAGAAAATGTAAGTATAATACACATTGCAAACGCTACAAAAAAAATATTGTATGATTTCATACATACATACTAAAAAGCCGGTCATAAATTTCGCACCACAGATATTCTTCGCTCCTCGGATCAGATACTCTTGGTGGGTGTATAGAGTTTTAAAGAAACGATAGTCGATAAATCATTTCTTCAATAAGACGATTCTGATTTCTGAACAAAGGAAGTTAATAACAATATGAAGAACGACAATAATCATATTTTCAACACACCTACCAAGAATATCTGACCCGAAGAGCGAAGAATATCCGTGGTGCGAAGTATGTCCCGTTTTCTTGTCTATACTTTAATTTACTTTTTCGATTCTGAACGGAGAGAAGAAGCTTATAATTTTACAATGATGTTTATATACATTTTTTTTCTCTTTCTAGAAACACTTTTTCGTACAGAAATACTTGTCCATGAATTTCAATCAGTATCACTACAGATATCGAATCACAATCAGATGGTACTGTAAAGAGTTCGTTTTTCCAATTTCTCAATACTTTTTCCAAAAACGGGGATGCAATTACCGGAATTACCGTAAAATTGAAAAATGCTTTTTCACAGAACTTCAAAAATAATGTAGCTAGGGACTTGAAACTTTCACCAACTACTAAATAAATAGTCACAAGAACATTTTATAAAAATTTCAAAAAGATTTGATCAATTCTGAGTTAAATACATACATCATTTTGAAAATTTCTCATTTTTCGTTTGTTTTTATGTAAAAAAATTTTTGATTTTTGATTGACTTGAAAACTTGCTATACGATCTCACTGACATATATTAGTGTCTAATTGACATGCGAAAATCTCGAAAATCGTAAGTCAACTTTTCCTCAAAACCGTTTGAAATTAGAATTTCGTTAGTTTTACCTAAAATTAAGTACTATAACGTACATTAAAAAGAAGATTGGCCCGACCGATTTTTTTTTGAAACTTTGTGTCTAAATAGAAAATTTCATTGCAAATATTTTGGTGTAACAAAAATTTTGAGCTGACAAAAAATCAAACATCATTTTACAAGGGTTTGATTGAGAAAAAAATCGGAGACGGACAAATGTAGGTAATGTTTTATTCCCCAAAATAATTATTTTTATTATTTATAGATTTGGCGATTGTATTCACAGAGTGATTCGTGTTTCATATTTATTAATAGTTACATACTATTTAGTGTATACAATAATATTTTTTGTGTTGTTATTGTTTGGAGCACGAGCGCGAAAATGTACACGTTTTTTATACTATTAACTTCCTTCGTTTTGTCGAAGAAATGATTTATCGTTTCTTTAAAATTCAATACACGCCCGTCGAAAGTACAACACACGACGAACAAAGTACAACACACCTTTTTTCCTTTTCCTTATTTGTCGGATAAAAAAAAAAAAAAGTAAAGTAAAACAAAACAAAGTAAAATCAAGTAAAGTATAGATAACAAGAAAGCCAGACATACTTCGCACCTTGGGTATTTTTATTTACTTTTGTTGGATATGACGACTATATTATTATTCTTTAAATAATTAACAATTTTCTCGGAATGGTATTATTGAAGAAATGATTTATAATTTTTTTTTAAATTTAACACACCCGTCTGGAGTAACCCACTTGAGGTGCTATTGTTATGCGAAATATGTCCAACATTTTTTAATTGTGTTCATTATGAACGAAATAATATATAATTTTTAAAAGAAAAAAAATGACCTACTGAAATATTAAATACAATTGACCTTTAATAATGCTGAAATGTGTAACGGAAGGAAAAAAATATCTTATTCCTATATTTCCCATGCAATATAGAACACATTGTTCTTGTTCAGCTCGATAATAATTATTCATGACAATGAACAAAATTGTACTTGATTTAAAGATATACAAAAATTGTAATTTATTTAGTAATAAACAATTCTTATGATTAAAACATTAACAAAATATAATACCCATAGTAAACATTAAGAGACAGATAAATTACTTTTTTCAGCATCCTAAACCATATTATAAATCGCATTACTCAAAATTGCAATTTTTTTTTTATTTTCCAAATACTTCATTCTATTTTAAAATTATATCATATTTTCTGGGTCCCTGGAGATAAAACTTTTTTCCACTATTAATTATAATTTATAATTAATAATTATTTTAGACACAAATTTGTATCATTTGTTCTATTACTAATTAGATATGAGAAATATATATATCGGGTCTGTGTTTTTTTCAGGGAGGATTGTTATCCGTGACAAATATATACCCCTTTTACACTAAAAATATATTATTATTATTTTTTAAACCAAGTTACAGTAAGTATATTTTACTGTACAGAGTTACTGTGGTTTCTACATTGTATCATCCATGCATAATATTGTATAGTGTTTTAACAAGTACAGTTAGGGTTAGCTGTTGGTCAACTGACCAGTCAAAATCTTGTCAATTGTCAAGTCAAAAAGAATTTGACCGGTCAATTGACAATTTTTTTAAATTTGCTTTTTAACAAATTCTTGAAACATTATTTATCAAATGTAAGCTCTAGAGAGTTTCAGTAAAATAGTAGTAATAAAACCATTAATATTATCTAAATATTATATTAATATTGTTTATAGTACAAAAAATAAATTTTTAATTTTCAGATTTTGACCGGTCAATTGACCATAAAAAATGTTGACCGGTCAAAAACCCAACCCTAAGTACAGTCAAACACTTTCAATGTACATGTTACGGCCATTGTCTGAATTGTGGCTATTGTTGACATCATTAGCTGGTTAATGTTAACATTATCCAATTCCTAATATAAGCCGTAAAAATAAATTTTAAACAAAACTGGCTAATGTTGACATTAGTCAACTGGATCTGGATAATGTGTAAAACTTAAATAAAATTATAATACCTTTAATATATATATTACTTACATCTCATTTTCCCAAATCAAAATTTTTCTTAAGAATAACATTTCCAATCTAACAAGTCAAATTTTTTTTGTTCATTGATGTTTTTAAATCATAAATAAAATTCATTACAATTCATAGCGTATATTTTTCTAACAATTCAATACTTTTATATTATAATAGGTGAACGGTCAACTAGATCCCTGTACCTTTTTTTATGATCTAAATGACCAAACACAGAGAGATCTACTCGGCCATAGGGATCTAGATCATCCAGCTCCTAGATCCAATCGACTACATTCAATTATCAAGCCGAAATGTCACCACGTTACACAGCAAGCTAAGAGATATTTTTTATGTGCGGAGTCGACTGATTATCCACAAGTGTGTAATAATACCCAGATAATATCAACATTTTTAAAATATTTATTGACACAAACAAAGTGGTGTGGCTAATGTCGATAATAGCCGCAATTCGGGCATTAGCCGTAACATATACGATGTACATAATTTCTAATAGTACCTAATACGAATGTTAAATGCAGTACAACGTTGGTATTGTTCAATGCGAATGTGTGAACCATTTGTTCCTGAATGCCATTTTATTTATTTCCCATGGCGGAAACCTCAATATCAGATAATTTTTCTTTCAATCGGTAACAAATATTCACCAAAGTGATAAAGACAGACACTGCAACAAATAAATGTAAAAAAATGAAAACCATATACACATCTTATACATTTAATAACATTACACACAGTTACAATCTGAAATTATAATATTAGCGTTTAAAAAACATTTCAACATAATTTTTTCTCCGTATTAATAATCCTTAGATATTGAGTTTATATTTATTATAATAGTGATTAACATACACCAACAAAAACTACACACCAATATAGAATTAAACTGTTCGCTTATTCTCTCAACATTTTTATAATATCATATAAATGCACAATAATAATAATAATAATAATAATAATAATAATAATAATATAACATAATATTATAAGTCCACGTCCGATTGAAAGTATTCATACAAAAATGTAATAAATATGACTTAGTAGAGCCGTTGCCACGATCGGACGCAAATTGATTTGATTTTCACAAGACTGTAGACGACAAATGACGGTAAAAAAACACAGCATAGCATATGCGTTTATCGATATTAATGTTACCTTCAAAAAATATATGATGAATATGCATGGAGTTATTCATTAAATTTGTCTAGCGCAGTCTTATGAAAACAATAATAAAAAATATCACATATTTTTCACTTTAACAAAATAAAAGTGCTTTCAATTCACAAATATAATATTAACTTAACTTATATCTACTTAAATAATTTAGCATTAAAACTTGAGTACAATTTTTTTCTTTTTCAAAAAAGAGAGAAATTTGTTTGATCAATATGTTGACTAGAAAATATGACTTCAGATGAGTATAAAATTGATTTAACAATCAACCGTTTTTAAGAAGTTACATTTTTAACAATAATTAACAAGACTTTTAAAACAATAAAAACAAATAAAATAATAAAATATATATTAAAGGCAATAATATTAGCAACCTAAACTTTGTACTGAACATTGTCAATGTACATTGTCAATATGCTCGGCACAGCCTTTTTGATGATTGGTAAGATACAAGATCTTGACACGTTTAACAAAATTACATCTGTACAATCAATATAATTAAAACGATAACAATAAAATGGAAATGATGATTATTTATAACATTATGGACAGTATTGCATTGAGAAAACAAAAAATATTAATAAAAATCACTAGAAAATAGGAATGTGCTAGATAGGTAACGAATAACAATACAATACAATATATATATATATATATATATATATATATATATAAAAACGTATTCATAAAAAATCTAATACAGGACGATAATATTGATAAATACTTAAAATAATATTTTTAACGGACGACAACGACAACATCAACAATAATAATGACAACAACAGCATTGCCAGATAATAACAAATTTTCTGATAAATATACACAGACGTCATTCGTCATTCGTATGTCGCTGTCATCAGGAACCATCTGAGGAATGGTGTTGAAAACACGACCAAGAACAACATCAAAGGTTATCATATCGGTTACGGCTTGTGGATTTGGTCATCGAACAAATAGGAAACGAAGTAGTCCTCTTTGCAGACCTGTTATAAATAAAATACATCATTATTTAAAACAAATTAAACATACATATTGTATAAAACAGCGTATCCCAACATTTTCCACTCATGCATCCCTTAAATCTCTCGTTTAGTGTTCATTTACCCTATGTTCACCATTAAATCAAATTTATGACCTATTTTTTCTTGTTTCTAAAATTTTTTACATTTAGTAGTAAAAAAAAAAAAAAAGGAATCAGTTATAAATAAATGAAATTTTATTTTTTCGACATTACTCATTTTCTTTTGCATACCCCCCTCCCCCTTGATATCAACTCACGTATCTCATGTTGGAAAACGCTGGTATAAAATATACTAAAAAAAGTATATTGTTATTTTGATAGTGATAGAACAACACACAGACTGTAAAAATGGTCAACACAAAAATATAATTAAAAAATAATTATATGATTATTATTATTATTATTATTATTATGTATGGAAAAGTGCGGGAACAGTCAAGCATAATATGTATACTAAAAGGTATTATGAAAGAATGAAAAATCAAGACAACTGAAAAAGTATAATACAATGTTTTAATCGTTCCCAGTATTATTGACTACAGTCGTTTTAAGTGGATACAAAAGCATGGGTAAGGGTAAGAAAGAAGAAATAGTTGTACTAGAGTGCAGTTTTTTTTTTTTTTTTTCAATAATTCAATCATTGCATGTACCAGAAATCAGATTTGTTTGGTTCGTTCCACACAAAGCACACATCTTATAGTTTACCTGACATCTACTTGCACCATAATATGCGGTCAAGTATGGATCAATTATTGGAACCATGTGTATCGCCAGATCTCTTCTCGGGACACCTGATTAAGACAAGTTAGGTCACGATAATTTTAAGAATAGCCTATTATTATTATTATTATTGTAATTTTAAGAAATTAATAAATAAATAAATAAATAAATAACAATAATAATAAAAATTATGCTTATTCTGTAATTTAACACACGTAAAAAAAACTTGTGTTGACATTTAATTGTTTAGTTAAACCCTAACATGAAAATAAAAGCCATTAATAGTTATTCTTATGAAACAAATAAATGTAGAACACTTTATAATTAACATTTAAAAATTAAAATCAACAAAACAAAATAATAAACTGTTACAAGCCTTTAAAATTATTATTTAAGTATTTAATTACACTAAAACATTATTCATTGATTAGACTAAATGAACAGCAAGCTCGTAAGAAATATTTTAAGTATATACCTTCTCCGTCTCATTGAAGCATTGTGTCCGAATCGTCCTCTTGAAGTTAAAAGCATCCGAGCATTTCCCTGAGCTGGTCTAGATCCTCCATGGCACTGTAGAGCGGATAAATGTGCTGCATAACCATCACTTAGCACCGTAGCCATAGTGTGATGTTTTCGACCCACTTTTCCTATGATAAAGATCTGTTTGGGTTTTAGATCTAAAGCACTGTAGACAGATATGTCTTTACTGCTTCCATAAGCAGCATGTATAATCATTTTATGATCCTGAAAATTAAATTTCAAAGGTACTTAAATAATTACAACTGACAAAGTATTTTATTATTTTGGATAAAAATTTACCTGCATGAGGCTCTTGAGATATGTGATTTTGTGAGCAAGAAAGTCTGTAGAAAGACCATCAGCAAAAGAAACTAGTCCATGGGGAAAGTTGTGTTGACTTAACCATGACAAGACACGTTGCTGCTGCATATCAGGCCTTCCAGTAATATAAACTATCAGATAACCCAAATCTTGCCAGTGTCTATAAAATTTCATACAAATTATTAAATTTACCATACATCAAATCAGAAATAAATGGATGTAACTTATAATTATTAAAACAAGTATAAAAAATTTCAATGGTAACAGGGTAATTAATTTTGAATAGTTATATGGTTTTTGCTCCTTGGATGAGATACTTTTGTGGGTGAATTGAATTTTAAAAAAACGATAAATAATTTCTTTGATAAGACAATTCTGAGAAGAGCTTTTAGTTTATTCAAGACAATTTTACTTGAAAATTATAAAGTTTATTACAATAAAAAAAATTTTAACTGAGAGAAGTTAAAAAAGAAAAAAAAATTATTGATGAGAAAAAAAATGTTACAAAAAATTTCCAAAAATTTTATTTTCACATTTTTTTTTTTTCTATACCAAAATATTTCTCATATTGTTGTCTATCTATATTTAAATTTTCATAAAGTTTGGATCAAAAAAAGATAGTTCCGAGTTTTTTTTGTCAAATTTTGAGAAAATGATTGAGAATTTTGAAAAATGACCTCTCAAAAGTAATGTCTCAGGGGTAAATCGGGATTCTAAAAATTGCTGGTTGAAACTTTTGGATAAGTATTTCTATATGAAAACATGAAAACGTGTACATATAAAAAAAAAAAAAAAAACATCATTATAACAACATTAGGAATCTTCACTACATTCAGAATCTAAAAATGAAATGAACGGCCAAATTAATCCATTCATTTTTTCAAAGAATATGAACATGAACATCTTAATTTTAAAATAAATGAAGATGAACATGAAAGAATTCCTTTTTTACGCATTGAACGTGAAAAAAAGAGTTCAAATTTTAAGTGAACGTTCTCTACATGACATAGTATTAAAATACATATAATATGTAATACTTTTAAGCTATTTATTCAAAAAGTTTTTAAATATTCATAAGCATTACATTTATTATTTAAACTTAATGAGTATGTATGCCAATTTTTGACACTTAAGTAAACATAGATACACGATACCTCACTATGTCTACAGCGCCTGGTCGAACTTTTGGATCACGGCCAGTAACAGAAACGCTGGCAGAAAATGAACCATCGATGCTAAAGACTACTATTTCTGTTTGAGGTGGAACAATGGCTAACAAAAAATCAACACTTGTATGATCTCCTCTGAAAAATAAAATACATTTTTAGTATGAATTGGATAATTACTAAATAAATTTTTCGTTTATTTACCTAACAACCATTTTAACAGGATATATTCCAAATCCAAGTGATTTATCTTCAGGAATCGTATATGTTACTCGTCCATTTTTGTCCGAATCTTCTGTAGACAAATGTGTCCATTCTCCATTACCAGGTTCTCTTATGATATGGATGTCAACTTTTTCCCCTGAAAAAAATATTTTTATTTCGTATTTAATAAATCTAAATAATACGTTGAAATCAAAATCAAAATACAAACCAGCCAATGAAAACATATCAAATGGTCCATAAATAAAGCGAGCACTGATCGTTTGTGGTAAACCTTCACGAATAATCACATCGTTAGCTCGATGACTCGCAGTAGAATTCTGTATACAATTAAAATTTAATGAAATAAATATTTCTATAAATGCATTTATAATAACAACTGTGCATTGTTTACTTTTATTTTAATGAAAGTCGTTTTACGTTGCCATTTTTCACGAGGTTGACTGGGACTAAAGCTGGCCATTTCTTTTTCTT
This sequence comes from Stegophylla sp. TES_Ste_2020, assembly GCA_025469315.1. Classification (NCBI taxonomy): domain Eukaryota; kingdom Metazoa; phylum Arthropoda; class Insecta; order Hemiptera; family Aphididae; genus Stegophylla; species Stegophylla sp. TES_Ste_2020. Next base: position 20,286 of record JAIPRM010002284.1, on the reverse strand, counting down.
CGTTTCCCATCGAAGTATTATTATAGTCAAATGCAGCAAACTAAAATATAATTTTTAAATGAGCAAACAACACTAACTATAACAACATATTATTTTAAACATTATGTAATTTTTACTTGTCTCAGAATGAACGCAATGACATCAGAGGATTCCCAATAGCTGGCATGGAATATATGAGGTAAAGCATTTGTAGGGAAATTCGACAGTCCGTCAGGGCAATACAAAGCATAATCCAATCGTTTAGTACCCCACCATTTTTTTGTCACTAAAATAACCAATATCATTAAATCGTGTTCACGCGAATAGAAATACAACTCACATTTATTTATTGCTTGGATCGGAAGCGTATCGCCTATCCCAGATACTGTACTCAAAATACTCGCCTCAGACGTGCGCCTAACATGACTATGTTCTGTAAACAGTTGAGGATTTGTTTGCACCGCTTCAACTGCACACAAAGTACATCGTATGAGAAAAATAATATATTTCAATTGTTTAATTGATCGCTTACGTAAATGGTATGGTTGTCCTGTCCCAAGGGGATATTTTTGATATCGTGGAATGTTTATGGGCGGTAATATTGAAAATTTTGCAGAAATTAATGGTTCTAATCTGGACGCAATAGGATCAGATGGGTGAAATAAATTGTATACTTGTTGCAATGCTGGGCGTTGAATTGAAACTGAAAGAAGAGAAAAATGCATACTTATTGCTTGTAAAAAAATAAAAAATACAAAGTAAAATCTTACCAGATTTATCATATTTATGTGCCGATATCTTTCTAAATGCTAGTACAAGTGACAAAGGAGACGCAAACATAAACATCTCGCTTACTTCGAATTCCAAACAAACATTACTGTCACTGAAGTATAAATAGTTATTATTGTAGAACACAATATAATAATAGTTTAGTAAAAGATTTTTTTTTTTTAAATACCTAGTTGATGATGATCTTCTTCTAACCGGCGGAGTCACTAAGACTTTAAAAGAAGAGTCTATACTAGCTACCGAAGTGCAATCATCTGAAAAATCAGTTCAGTTCAAACTATTATTACCAGACAAAATTCAAGTAATCAAAGCCTTACCTTCACTTTTTTTCTGTGCATGTTCTGGAGTGCTATGTCTACTTGCGTCGTGTGTTGATTGAGTGTCAGAATTTCTACACAATGCGTCATAGCCTATTACTGATCCCATTGAATCTCCTATAATTAGATAATACAAATTTGTGTCAATTGAATAAATTTTATATTATTTAAATAAAAACAAAATATTCAAGCAAACCTATGAAATATACTCTGCCATTAAATCCAAATCCTTCATCAGATTTTATGAATTCTCGATATGTTTGATTGGCCATACGAATAACACTGGATACTATATCTTTATAGTCATGTGAGCAACCGGCTAATATGGGAATAGCACCTATTGGAACAGAATCATGTGTAATATTTGTGCATTCCACACCAGACGGAGAAACATCAAAGCTATAAGGGCTCAGCCTAAAAATAATTTTAATAATTTATTAAATTTTAAATCATTAAATATTGTTGAAATGTTTGTAATGTATCATACTTTGATAATACGCTAAGTCCTTCTGCACAAATAGACGGACAAGGAATAAGTCTCATTGCAACATGGCCAATCATATTTGGGTAGTGTTGACGCATAACTGATTCAAATGCCCCTCTAAATGTAGTGAAATCAGATTTTTTTGCCATTATATCTGAATTAGCATCTAAAAGAAAAAAAAACAATCTTCTAGGTCTTATTTCAACTATATTCATTTACTTTAATATTTACCTAATACACTCCCGGAATGTATTATAATCAGAAGTGTACTTATTTGACAATTAGTTTCTTTACTTGCTATGGGTGAACCTGGACAAGTGTCAACACTGTGACCTCGCTGGATAAAAGGTGATGATTTCTTAAATGTAGGAGAGAATATACTATCTTCTGTAAAATATAAATATTTTTGTTATCTCTAGAATAAATAATTCTTTTAAATGCATGATATTCATTTAAAATTTAATAAAAAATAACCTTCTCTGTCCTGAATACTGGTCGAATCAAACTCTTGTTCGTTTAATATTGTTAAGGAACTCCATTTAGAAAGAGAAACAAGTTCAGAAGTTGGTAAAGTTTCTAAAAATATAAGTTTTACAATTAAAATAAAAATATTATTATTTATTAAATTTAGTAAAAATTGAATACAGTTTTTAAAATTTCACAAATTATTTACGAACTGCATTTTAAAATAAGCTTTCTAAAATTATGTTGGCATAAAATTTGTTGTACATGTCCACTTCATAATTCATAACCATTATAATAAAACCACTATTTCCATTTCTTATTTTGCAGCTGAATTATTTGAATTTGAAAAATTTAACCTAAAAAAAATTTAGTAGAACTCAATCTAGTACTATACACAAGTAATTTCAATATTTTATTTGCAAGAAAAATGCAAGTATTTAGTTTTGACATTATCTATACATTACAACTGTTATTAAAACAAAAACATTTTATTTAACAACTAAATTTTGTTTACTAAGTAATTTGTATACTAGGTTATTTTTCAATTTAAACTATTCAACTACCAAATGAAAAATATAAAATGTGGTTTTGCTATGGTGAATATGAAATTGACAGGGACCACACATTTTTGTTATTCATTTTAGTCAAAAAGCAGTGTGTAAAATAAATTGTCATTTACCTTGACAGTCAAAAAATTCATCGTCGTTACTTAAATCAGAATCTGAGTCTCGAATCAAACTTTCCATTCTCCAGTTTGGTGCAGTATCAAAACTCTGAGTAGATCCTGGTGATGGTACTTGTGACCTGGGATTATGCCAATTTTTTTTCACTGATATTCGCCTATAACATATAATAATGAAAGAAAGTTTGTAATTGGAACACAAAGTTCCTTATTTTTTATTTTCAAATTATAAATTTACATGCTTGATGATGGTTGAGCATTGCTTGATATGGTATCAGAACTACTAGACACACATAGTGGAGGTGGAGAAAATAGGGCAGGATCTTGCATTCGTTTAGATGTAACAGGTGTGACTACTTCCAGATCACTTTTTTCTATACTACCCATTGTAGCAGCTAAATTAGTGGTAGTTTTTGAATCATCTATAGAGTCGTTTCCTTCACAAGTCTCAGAATCACTGCTGCTACTACCCATTTTTCGTTTGAGGGCTTCTTGAGTTTGAAGTTCGATTTGACGTATATCATCCATAGTCAGATTAACCCATTCATCTTGCCAAGCCCATGCTTGTCGATGTGCTCGAACCATTGTTTTCCTCAAGGCTGTAAATAAATAACAATTTTAAAAGGTAATAACAATATTTTATTATAAAATTATATGTAGTGATAAAAGTTTATGAGAAATAATCGACTTACCAACTTCATGAATAAATTTTTCGATTTTTGTTTGCATACCCCAGTAACGGAATTCTACTTTACACAGTTTATATGCACACATAATGGATTTTCCTGAAGATGTGGGCATATCTTTATTCTAAAAACGACAATTGAAAAATAAAGTACGATTTTACATGTAAAGTTTCATAAAGTTTTAATCAATTACTTCACATTCTTTCCAGTACTCTGATATCCAGTTATCTGACAATGGCCCTCGTCCTGTCTTTTCACTGACAAACGATTTTGGATCTTCTTCTTTGATATAATCTGCTCCATATAACTGGTCTTTCACTATATCTATTATATCTAAAAATAAATAAATAATAATTAATACAAATTATAATCAGAAAAAAATATGTTTCAATAGCACAAGAAATATTTTGATAATATGTAAAAATAATTAAACACCCACCGACAGAAACGTTCCGTACTTCACTTTGAGTCAATTTGAACACATTGTCGTGAGACCCATTATCAGGATAATAATAGGTTTCAATTTCTAATGAAAATTTTTCAACAAATGGACAAGTGTACCTAGTTTTTGTATAAGGATATGCATTCCACGCTTCTTCTTCAACAGATAATGCTGACTTTGGTAATAGTCCTTTAAACCAACCTGTGAACATGTTATAACAAATGATTTTTTTTCTTTGAAATATTTGATATTATTATAAAAAAGTTTCAATGTAAATAAATATTACCGGGTAAGTGACTTCCAACATGGTAAATTTTTTTTGTGTATTGTCCAGCACTAGAATTCCCACCTCCACCTGGACCACCTTCATAAGGTTCATTTACTAAAATTTCAACTCCACTGTCAGCCCCTTTGCTTTCTTCTCTGCTTTTTTTCTAATTGCAAATGTTAATTAATCATATAAGATGTTTAGTGAGTCAATATTGAATACTTACTGCTATCATATAAAGCTGAGCGATTCTATACTCTTCCACAGTGAGTGGTAAAGGAATTCGATACTCTTTGATCAGCATAATGGATTTTTTTCACTAATTTTCCATAAACCAAAAGTTTCAAGAGTAATATTATCTGGCCAAATGTTCAGCAATATCAATACGTTTGAAATCATGCAGATATGGTATCTGAAAACAAATGGCGAAACAGTAAGGATTTGGAACTAAGCTACATTTTATGAGATCTGAGTTGAATATACAAAACAATTGATTATATTCACATTGCAATGTTTGTATACAAATTACAGGGAAATAAAAAAGTAAAATTTACTGTGAAATAATATCTTAAGGCCATTAAGCATTTAAGCGTGTTTGTACAGACATGGTATAAGGTTTCATTTTATGATTAGTGTTTACTTTGGTTTCCTATATCAAATCAATAGACTACTTAACTACTTTAAATTCAGGACACATAAATTACAAGGATACTGGCATAAAAATCATAGCCTTGATACTAACATAAAACATAAACATTTCTATACAACAAAAATAGATTTTTACAGTTGGACTTGGCAAATACAATTTTTTTTATTCAAATTAAAAAGCATATGATTTAGAAAAACAATTATGTATTTTATCTTTAGACCTATTTTAAATACTTACTTTTGAAAAAAAAAAGAAAACAATTAAATTTAAAAATCATATCACTGATTATTTATTTAGACTTGAAAGAAATTATATTTAAATTATGGTTCATTTAATTATTTTCAAGTATATTTACCTTTTTAAATTTTAAAAGTATTAGATACACTTATATATTTATTTTTGTTTTTTTTAATGAAAAAAACAAATTCAATTAGTATACAAATGACTGAAGAAACTATCAGAACATTTTTTTAAAATATAGTCTATAACTACTAGCTTTTAATTAAAAAAAGTACATAGTACATTTTGGAATTTGTAGACTCATTTTTAACATTTATTTATTAAATTTTTATGGTAGTAAAATTATGGAGTAGAATTATGTATGCAGTTTGCATATATACCGAAAAAACATATTTTGGAATAACCGAATGATCATAATAGGTAGTCTTGGAAATGGTAGTCAAAATAACATGATTGTGCATGCAAGGTAGTCGAGATAACATCGAAACACCATTTTTATAATATAATCTTATTTATACAATGTGTAAAATTCAAAGAGTGGTTTAATCATAGCATGTATAATATACCTCTACATTCTATACAAAGATAACAAATTTTATGCTGACATCTGAAAAATAAAATAAAAATAATAAGGTTCACATTTTATAGAAATAATGTTTCATACATTTAGATAAAATTCTTAGAAGTAGGTACCTACATGTTTATATTGTTTAAATGTAAACAAATACAATATTTGCATTTTAATAAAAACTACCTAAGTTAAGAAAATTAGTTCTAAAATTATTTCTCTACTTGTTGTATTTTTTTTTTTATAAATAAAACGGTTTCTTTTAAAATGTATTACCAATTTTAAAAGAATTTTTTTATTTACTAAAAAACATAAATTTGCAAAAAAACAAACATGATAATAACTAAACAGTAAAAAAGGCATAATATACCTTCATAAAATTAAAAGAATAATTAGGTAGTTTATTACTTTTGGTTTTTAGTAGTGTTTCCAAATATTTTTTATCTTACTCATTGCCCATTTTAGATTTTCAGAAATCTCTACCCCTCCCCTATAAAACTTTCAAAAAACTGTTATTTATGTAAATAATTTGGGTAAATTTTGTATTTGAAATGATTTTTTTACATTACATTGGAATAAGTTACAAACTTGGGAGGGTTGTGTCGCCATAGCAGATGTAGGAGCGGTGGAACCTTGAGAACAATGGAGAGAATCAGCAGAGGATGAGACAGATGGAGGAATATATTATGCTTAGAGGGCTGGTCTTAAAAGTTAATAGTCATTACCTTGTAAGAAAAAAAATTATAAACTAAAAAATTGACCCCTTCAAAATGAAAAATGCCCACAAGGAGACGCCTACGCTGCCAAACACTGGTTTATAGAATATTAAAATAATTAAAGTTAAGTTTACTCGTTTAATGTTTTTGACAAAACAAATTAACACCTAGGCATTTTGTATTATTAAAAAGAAAATTCTTAATTTTTACACATAATTTTTTTAGTCAAATTATCTTCACATAACAAAACTATAGTAAAATATAACAACATTGAGTATTTTGTGAGTTATAAAATAAAATTTTATAATGTATTAAGGTATCTACATAAAAAATTGTTGGTACCAATGAATATTTTTTACTTCAAAGAAACATAAAGACAACTATCTACCTACAGCTGTATAAATATTCACACGATAAATTAGTAATACCTTCCTATTTATGTAAAAGTTAATTCATATAAGTTTTATAAATAGGTAAGCAAAATAAATGGGCAGATATTTTATTATCATTTAAACATTTTTATCGATTATCGATATTTTAAACTCACATGATTAAAATAGTCGATAGGTGAGTAAATTATTATGGGCTGTTGCAATTAATGTACTTCAAACATTTTAAAATGTAAATGTTAGGATGATATGTAGGTAGTTCATAGGTAATCAGTGGCAATTCAGGTTTAAATTATTGGTGAACCTAAGGAATGGTTGAGGAAGTCAGCTGGTCTACAGTAACAGTCAGTGGCCATATACCTAGTTTTTAAACTCTGTGATGATGACTGTGTTGGGGACCCCATTCTAAGCCTGGAAATACTTTAGTTGATTTTTATTAAAAAAAAAAATAATATTAATTTTAATTCATTAACTACCGGTTTATCAAGTTCAAGATGTCTGTTAAACAGTTCGAATGAAGTGACAATGATAATGTGAATCTTGTTCAAAAAGCAGTTATATAAAAATCGAATGATAATATTGAAGATATTTACCATTATTTTTTCTTTTTTCCGTGAAGTCCCAAACCGACGTGAGAACTCACGTCAACACGACCACTGCATTGGGGGGGCGAACGACCGAAGGCATGACGACGATATCGGAGCGCACAACGATTAATAATTATTAAAGATTGATACTTTTCAAGCGAGAACGATGGATGGTGAACGCGAAATATTTTGTTAAAATACACAGCGGAGAGAGAGAGAGAGAGAAAGAGAGCTAGAGAATATCCACAATCGTTTGACGCTTATATTTTGATTATTGGAATTTCAAAAAAAAAAAAAAAAAGTGTCCATATTATAATATGTTATTTTACATAAAAATAAAACACTACCTACCTGTCATAACATTATAAAATTTTATTATAATAATAATACAGGGATCAGCAAGAATAACAATAATAAAATAGTAATGATAATGATGATAATAACAACAATAATAATAAAATAATTGGTGGGGTAGTAAAAAAATACTTCGTAGTTGTTGTAGTGATTGATAGTGGCGAATTGGTAGTAGTTGGGGTAGTGTTTACGAGTAAAATGTAAATATTATGGTGACGACGACGCGACGGTAACACCACACGAAAGAGCGGCGCGCGCGAGACGAACGGTTTATGACGAGCCGAGTTCGACCGCGAACCAGAACGAGCTCGCCAAGCAGCGCAGCAGCAGCAGCAGCAGCAGCAGCCTACAACTACAGAGTCCGCTGGCCAATTTTTTCACCGTTTAACAACTACTACTACTATACCTACCACCTTATCAGATGGACGGTAGCGCCGCCTGTCGGGCTCGCGAGCAACCGACGACGACGGACTCGCACAAAACGCTCTACGACAATATTATTATATTATTATATTTTTATTTTTTACTCGCAGCGTTTTATAATAATTATTTTACAGTCCTGCGAGCGCTCGCGATGCACACGGAGTAAAAAACATCGTCAAATTGGTGGTGCGAACGATGTGTTTGGTATAATAATTTTCCCTCCCCTTCACATTTCAAAAATTTTTGCCCCTCCATCCACTGTACACATATTTTTTCTGATCGAAAATGTACCTCCCCTATACTCGTATCTGCAGTATCATGTTCGACTTGGATAATGTTAATTTGCTCACATTATACTTCGGAGGCATAGACGTAACTTGTTGGGGGCAACTGCCCTCACGGTATACAATTGGTGGTGGCATTGCCCCCCCTACTGATTTATATTTTATTATTATTATATTTTATTTACGGGTAAAAAACTCGATTACATGAATATATTGATGATAGTGTTCATAAAATATTAATAAAGAATATTATTTACTATATTTTGGTAAAACTTAACAACGAACAATAATAAATACATACAAATATAAATCACTTAAAACAATTTAAATAAAATATTTCTTTACATAAGCATTAAAATATTCAATGGAACTGTAATTAATATTAAGAAAATATAAAAACTATTACTTAATAATTGTTATAAGAATTACTAATTAACTATTATTATTCTTATAAAATAATAATGAAATAATGTATGCTTAGATAGACTTTGGAGTTCCTATGGGTGCGTCTCGCTTTTGGGTGTATTTCGATTACGGACGAATAGTCCTTGAACGTAAAAATACAAGAATTTATTTCATTTTTTTTTTGAGGTGCTACAACTGTATATGTTTGGTGTAAATTTGAGTTCATAAAACCAAAAATTGTCAACAAAAACGTTAAAACACCCCGATTTATTCCTTCACTCTTGGAGGGTAGGATATAGTCATATATTTACTATGCTAATGAGCTTTCGTTAAAAAAAAAAAAAGAAATGAAAATGTTGAAAAAATTCGAGTGTTTTAAATTACAGTTAACGCGTTCGTAAATTCGGCTTTGTCTTTTAAGAAAATAAGATACAATGGTTTTATGTTTGATAAAAGTCGTTTATTATAAAATTTATTTTTTATTTTTATAAAATTATAAATATTTATCATGGTTAAAAAGAATAATAATTAATATTATTATTTAAACAAAATTGTTAGGTATAAAACTTACAGTTTACATATGTCAGAAAATTTCTATTCAAAATGAATCTAACGAAAAAGGTAGTAAATGTGATAAAATAATTTCATAGAAAAGTGAAAATTTTATTAAAATATGGAAAATATAAATTCAAATAAGGTAATGAATATGTATTTGTAGAGATTTGAAAAAAAAAAAATGTTTTTGCCCCGACGTGAAAACAGTTCAAGTTACTCCTATAGACAGAGTGTATCTGGTAGATATGATATACATATTAATACGTATAATTTCAAAGTAAAAATTATACTCTAGCTAGAGATCTATTTTTATTATACTAATAATACTGTATTGGTAACTATTTTTGGATACTGAGTAAATCAGTGACGTGTATTTTTGTCCACACACATGATTTTAGGTAATACATTTCATCTAAATGCTTCGTCCTTATCTCGTTTTCACATTATTTCAAGTGAAATCATTTTAGATTCTGAACGAAGTAAAGATGTTAGTGTTTTTACAATGATGTTTATTATTATTTTTTTTTTTTTCTGAAAACACTTTTTGTATGGAAATATTTGTCAAAAAATCTCGATCAGATACTTTGGGAAACCGAATTCACCTCTAATTGGTACTTTAGAGAGGTCATTTTTTGAGTTTCTCAATTCTTCGATACATTTTTTTTTTTTGGGGGGGAGAGACTATACAAAATATGACAAAAAAGACTCAGAAAACATCAAATTTTGATCCAAACTTTATGAAAATGTAAACATAGATGAACAATTTTATAAGAAACATTTTGGCACGAAAATAGGAAAAATTTTACTACACTTTTTTCATTCATTTATATTTTTCTTTTCTTTATTTATTAAACAAATTTAAAAAAAAAAAAAAAGAAAGAAAGAAAACTAAACTAAAGTGATCTAAAGATAAGTATAGACGAGAAAGCCGGACATAATTTTCACCTAGGGTATTCTTCGCTCTTCGGGTTGGATAGTCTTGGCGAGTGTGTTAAAAATGACAACTATTATTGTTCTTTACATTATTAACTTTATTCGTTAAAAATTGTATTATTGAAGAAGTAATTTATTGTTTCTTTAAAATTCTACACACCCACAAAATACCTGACCTGAAGAACGAAGAATACCCGTGGTGCGAAGTATGTCCAGCTTTTTTATATTTATACTTTGCTTTACTTTACTTTATTTTACTTTACTTTACTTTATTTTACTTATCTTGTTTTGAAATGATTGTAGAATAGTAAAGATCTCCAATAGTAAAGAAAAATACAGAACATTTTAAAGTGTCGGAAAAATAATCCATAAAATAATTTTTTGTCTAATCGATTTTAGTTATGTGGTCGTATTTGAAAAAGTAAAGCAAAGATAAGTAACGTAAAATAAAATAAAGTAAATAGAACAAAGTAAAGTAAAGCAAAGATAAGTAAATTATAGACAAAAAAGCAGAATTACTTCGCGCTATGGGTATTCTTCGCTTCTCGGGTCGAATACTCTTGGCGAATATGTTGATTTTTAAAGAAACAATAAATAATTTCTTCAATAACGAAGCCCTACCCGGGCTGCGAAATACACACTTTTTTGCTCTTAATTTTCATTGAAACTTAGAAGTTGTGTGCTTGACACACCTGTTCTACACGTATTACCCTAAAACTTTTTCAAATAAAATAAGTATTTTCATAAAAAATTAATAATAAATAACAAATTAAATATCATTGTAAAACTACTGGTTTCTACGCTTCACTCAGAATCTAAAATTGTATATTCTATGAAATTTTAATACAATACGCTTTACAATAAATCAAATAACGTAATAACGCCGTAAATATTACTCGTATTATTGTATTCATCGCATGCAATTAACTCATGAATAGGGTTAGTTAGAAATTAGACCCTTGTTGGTGCCTGCCTAGGTTAATATTACTTTATTGTAAGTCGTGTACTTTCACGAAAACATCATATTTTACCGTTGTGTCATCGTGTTTAATGTGTTAAGATTTACTAGACGAAAAGCTCAATTATGGCATTGGAAATTGTAAGGAGTAATTTTTTTTTTTTTCTTTCAGAAGAGGCGTCTGGATTCCATTATGTCTCTTTGGAGTGAAGAGTTTTAATAGCACAATATGTTTTAGAAAATAATTCACATTGTTGGAAAGTGTCCGTACAGCAATAGAACCATTCGATTCTTTGAACCATGAATTTACTGTTGAACGAACATTCACAGAAGACCAAACTGTACAGTAAATCGATTGATTTATTAAGGAAACCAATACAATGGTAACAAAGAATTGTACATATAACATTATACTTTTTATTTTACAATTAATCTACATCTATTTAATTTATATATATATATATAAATAGGCATACAAAATTGTAAATTAAAATTATAATTCTAACGGAATAAATAAAAATTATGATTTTTTTTATTTAAAAAAATCTAAAGAAACCGTTTTTACCATTTAAAACGTGTTTTTAATGTTTAAAACGTGATTTTTTTTACATTATTTTTTCAGCTGTTTTCAACATATTTAAATCACGATTTAATTGAGTTTAAAACAAAAAAGACAATTTCTTATATAAGTAGGTTCAACTACCAATGACAACAAATAAAAATTCATTAAAGTTTAAACAAAATAAACATTTTTCTAAACAAAAAGAAAAGTAAAATATAGACTAGAAAGTCGTGTATACTTTGCACCTCGGATATTCGTCGCTCTTCGGATCAGATACACCTACTCTTGGTAGGAGTGTAAAATTTTAAAGAAACAATAAGTAATTTCTTCAATAAGACGATTCTGTAAGAAGAAAGTAAATAATATAAAGAACAATAATAGTTGTCATTTGCAACATGCATACAAAATTAATAAAAAAAAAAAATTTTTCACATTTTCAAAATTTTCTTGCACGATGATCTAAATAAATAAAATTGCAGAGCTTATTCTGTTTATACTGCTTGAATTGATTTTGATGGACAGAAATTTTCGGCCAATCAAGTGCACGGGTACAACTAGTAATTAATATTATCATGAAATCAATTTTAGTTATTTAGTAATAACATAAAAAATATTAGAGATAGAAACTTGAAACTTCCATCAACTACTAAAAATAATCACGCACATACATCATGTAATTTTCAAAAACATCTGGCCCATTTTTTATTTTTTTTTTTTTAAAAAAAAATAATTACAGACCTTTGAAGAAATTGAAATTGTCTGTTCCGTTTTTGGCAATTTGGCTACGGAACTCTAAAAATAACTGAGTTATTCGAATTCTATTGATGCTTCATCATTAAAGTAGTGAAAATGAAAATTTTGATTTTTTTTCCATTTTTTTTTTTTTTTTGTTTTGTTGACTAGATTATATTCTGATTTTTCGCACATTGTTAGAACACTATAAGTGTAATATTTTATAAGTTAATACATTCAAATTATAATATTGAAGTTAATATATTCAAATTTAATGCAATTAAAATTAAAATCATATAAAAACATGTCATTATCATAGTAATGTATTTTTATTGTTTAGTTGAAAGTATAAAATTTGACTAAGGATTTCATAAAACATAAAAACACCAATAACAAAATCTAAAAATATTTGTTTTTAGCCACAATTTTTATTATTAATTTAGAATATTTTTTCTGAACTTTTTTAATCAATTTTTAATTTTTAATATCAGTTTTTTCCTTTTCTTTATAAGTTACTTGCTGTTGATTATTCTTGATATCTATCATAATCCATGATAAGTAATTTATTTTTTATTTTTGTCGAACATTATTTAATAATTTCATATAGAAATTAAGATGTTCATACAAATTACAAATATTGTATAGACATTGTTTATAAATTCAAATTTAAATATTCAAGTAATTTTATAATTCATTTTAAACTCATATTTATTAACAACAGATATATTTTTATTATTTTTTATAATTTATAAGAAAATACAATCCTGTTAGTACTTACAATTTGAATATTTATATCACACATGAAACTTGTGGTCTATGGACATCGTTTCTCACATTATTTTTATACATTACTCAGCGAAAATGTTAAAAAAGTAGTGCAGTCACAAAACACAAGTTGTTTCATATGCTTCATAAAGAATAATTTGTGTTAAGTAATAATGAATAATGCCGGGACAGATTTTATTGAATTTTTAAATTACTCATCATTAGAAAATTAATATGACTGCATTTCAATTTTTGTATAATTTATCATGAATTGAATTAATGTATCGGTAAAATTCGTGCAACTAATATTAAATGTTCAATATAAAAATTTTAATTTTGGTACTCTGGGTTCTCAGATAGTCAGGTACTTGAGACTATGAGTGCTAATAGTAGATAATATTAAATGGTGTTTTAAGAATATCAATAATAATCCTTTAGGCTTGTTGGATGCTGCAGTGGACGATTTAATTTATTCTCCGAGACGAATGTTTGAAAAATAAAAACGCGGAGCTGATTATTCCGAGTCGATTCGAAGAATAACTAAGCAGCCGCCTTTTTATCATTTTAATTATTATTTTAATTCTATTAAACGCGAAAACAATTACACAAACCGGCGTTCGGAACAAAAACATTTACGGGTAATAGGATTAAATATCCAGTTTTCCCGACCAGTATCCAACCCTATATAATATCCCGCGTTAATCCCAGTGTAAATATGTACGATCCTTGGAACTTTTACATTTACATAAATATACAATAAACAAATAAATTGTGCGTTTCGCGTCACCGGTGACAAGCACACGTATAGCGCGTACGAAAAATTGCCCAACTCGTTATACGCGCGTTTCGTACGAGAACAGCTGCGGTGGTTATGACTGGTGCACATTTGTCTTCATTTACTTTCACGCGCGACATACCAGTCAAACGGCACATAATATTATTATTATTATTATTATTATTATTATTATACAGGACAGAGCGTATGAAGTATTGAAGGTATTTCAAAACACCGCGACGAAAACGCCCAGTGAACGTGATAAAAATATGTCTTTGGAAAAAATCCATAATTTTTTTGTTTTTTTAATATTCCGAACGATTCGTTTTACAACGAGTTAACGTAAGGTAATATAAAAATAAACGTTTCGCAATAAGCGAACAATAGTAATCATTGAAACTGTTAAGTTTTCGTTTTGGATTATTCCAAATAAAAAACTATTAGGAACGTAAAAAGACAAGTACGGGTTATATTACAGTGGTTCTCAACCTTTTTTAGTACACGGCACCACACTTTTTATAAATTAAAAATTTTCGCGGCACACTCGCACACTTAACAACAAAAACCACTTTGGTAACCTTAAGAGAGGGCATTAGTCATCGCCAAGATATCCAGCTGAGTTAAAACTGTACACTGTACAGCTGTTTACCTGCACATATATTGTCTAATCTGCACAATTGGTTAACATTTAATAGTCACAGTTTTATCAGTTGGTGTAATAATTGAATGAATGAATAGTCTACTAGGACGTTAGTATAAGAAAAAGAGGAGATAATTTATGTAAAATAAACTAAATACACATGCATCTGCATCTGCATCACATCGGACAATTCCGTTCATTTCCAATAAAAGTCGAACACTTCATATTTAAAAAAAATCTGCAAAATCAAATATATATGTTAAATTTCATGTTTAAAAAAATGTTTGAAAATTTTATTTTGCATATTTTCCAATTTTTAGTACTATTTATAGTGCTTATATTAAAGTTTTTACGTGCATATTTTAGCGCTAAAAATTATTTTTTTTAGTGCTATAACTTCCGAGCCCTGGTTATAAGATTTCATACCAATAGTAATGCGTTTTTAATTGTAATACGAAAACTCCACTTTTATAATATTCTCTTAACAGTGCCGAAAAACAGTTGTCACCGATGTATTTTATAATATTAACAAAGTGGCGGCCGCGTCGGAGTAAACGTTGTTCTGAATATTATATAAGAATCCAAAATTCATAGTGAACTACCGTTGATGATATTGTACGGCGGCGTTGGCGAAAACGCATATTTTAGTTCACGAAAACATAGAACATCGCGTAAAAGTGTTTATTAGCGTCGGAAAAAATTGTTATGAAAGATAATTCGATAAAATAAATTTTGATGCCTGGAACTGTTTTAGTGTTTTTTATTTTCGTTTTTTACTCTTGAACTCAAACGTTCTCCCGAGTTAGGAAAGGTTAATCATCTTTATTAACGTAATAAAAAGTTTGTTTTTTCCCTCCCCGTTAAAGTCAGTTAACTCCATTATCTACCCCCCACACGCCCTTTCGACAACGACGACGACGACGTCGACTGTTACTAAGCATACCTCAAACAATACCGTGACGATTAGAACGGAATCTCGTGTTTATCAGAAAATATTATATGAAAAACCGTCATAATGGTACGTAATAAACCATCGTAATGGTTTGTAATAAACCACTAGATATTTATATACACGATAATATTCGAAAACTTAACGGTTGTTGCTGTGACAAACACTTATATCATAAAAATCATTAAGTAGATATATCCTTTTTTTTTTTTTAATTCCTGTTTGCGATTAAACGTTTCTACTGCCTTAAACATTTGGATTTCATTTATTCATTTTTTTGACCTCCTTCAGTTTTTTTTTTGTTCTTCACCGTTTCAACCTTCAGCGGGTCGTGTGAGCTCAAAGTACCTACTCCAAGGCGCGGAATAAACATTTTACAAAATTTAAAGATCCAGTTCCATCGATATTATAAATTTTTTTACTTGGTACTTCATCAACAACAACAAAAAAAAGTTTTATTTTTAAACACATATTTACTTTAAATTAACGTTTATTTTAGATTCTGGACGAAGTGAAGAAGCTAGTGTTTTTACAATGATGTTTATTTTTTTTTTTATTTTTTTTTTCTGTGTACAACTTTTCGTATAGAAATACTTGTCCAAAAATTTCGAACAAAAACTTTTTGAAACCTGATTTGCCTCTAGATTGTACTTTAAAGAGGTCATTTTTTGAATTTCTCAATTCTTCAATATTTTTTTTGGAAAAAACTACCCAAAATTTGACAAAAACGACTCGAAAACCATCATTTTTTGATCAGAATTTTATGAAAATTAAAACGTAGATACGTAGATAAAAAATCATATAAGAAAGATTTTGGCGCAAGGAAATTTTGAAAAAGTAAAAAAAAAATTTTGGACATTTTTCTTACTTTTTTTTTCTCATTTATTTTTTATATAATTAACTTCCCTCGTTCAAAATCGTTTTATTGAAGAAATGATTTATCTTTTCTTTAAAATTAAATACACCCGTCAAGAGAATACCACCCGTCGTGCGAAGAACACCCATCGTGCGAAGTATGTCCGGCATTTTTATTTTTAAACACGTATTTATTTTATTAAATTAACTTTTATTTTTAAATTGACATACGAACAGTAAGTACACACAATTCCATCATTATCCAAAAAAAAAAAAAAACATTATGATATAATTTTAAACGTGATTCGATTCACCTCTCGTGACCCGCCGAAAGTTTTAAAACGCATTTCCCAAATTAAAACACGAGTGAAGTGAAATTCGTGAGGAATTTTATTTGAGCAAAAAAAAAAAATCGCATGCCTACAGAATAATATTATGTCAAACGTTAGCTTAGGTGTAATTTATAGAAAACGGCAAGTTGTGCAGTTGATGTCTATCAAGATAAATACACACAGCGCGTCAGTGGCAGCTAGTAGTAGAGGGTGAAGGGTCTACCCTATTTATAGAATGTACGCAAATCAACATGTAATTTCACTCGGGCGAAACGTTAATAATAATAATTGCATAGATCACGAAATATAAACAAAATATTAAGGCCCCAGACGCTAGACGAGTGTAATTATTGCATTTACCGTGTGCTGCACACGATTTCATATCCGTGTCGATTGATATTATAGCGAATCCGGTTAGCGACCTTCGAACGGTGAAATAATACGGTTTTTACACTTTCGTCGTTTCGCAACCGACTTGGGAATCGAAAACACTCGACTCTGTCCGAGCCTTTAATTAGACGGAAAACAAACAAAGCGTTTACGTTATATCTCGATTATTTTTACTTTGCAACGGTGAAATAAATCACTTGTACAAAGGTTAACCTACATTCTATTTTCCGGAACGCGTATAAAACTTAAGATTTAATTTGCCTATTAAATTAAACGCAGTGATGGTGGCAGATAATAAAATATTATCGCGTTTCGTTTGTGTGTTGGAGTTTGTCTTTAACCGTTTTATTTTATTTTTTGCATCGATTTTAATCGCTGCCTACTGTCAAACTTTATTAACTCGGATATTTTTCCGATAATTCTTATATTTCTCTATATTTCTCGCCCTGAAGCACTTCACGACGACTAGACTTATGTTTACACTCTTTTGAAATCCCGAACTCTGAGTGGAAGAGTGATCAATATATTGAATTTACACTTTTAAAATGATAATGAGGTTTTTTTTATATCTATCAATATATTTTTCTGAAGAAGAACTTCTTTAAAAAAATCTTTAAAATAATTTAGTTCCATTTATAATAAAAAAATAAATAAATAATTGACAGAAATTATACCGAGTTATTCACATGATACACCATGAAACCTCTATATAGTGGACAACTTCGAGGAATTAGGAAATTTCCACTGTAGGGAGCTGTCTACTATTGAGAAATCCTCTACATAGTTAGTATTTGAGAGGAATTACAAAATGTCCACTACAGGAAGATGCCTTAGAACCGGGGTGGGCAACTAGCAGTCCGCAGGCCGCATCCAACCCGTGAACAATTTTTTCTGGCCCGTGATACATCTTCAAATTACATCGTACAATCTTAATGTTTGTCGTCTATAATCTATACCAGCGGTCGGCAACTGGCGGGAGGCAGAAATCTAGACCGACAACATATCTTAAATAAATATATTTACCATACTTAACAAAAGAAAATGTATATTTTTCTCAAACTACAAAGATACTGGTAATCGACCTTTCTAGAATGTTTGATTTTACGAACATTTGTGAAATTAAAATAAAAATTTTTTTTTTGGAGAAAGGGGATAGGTTAGGTTAGCTAAAATATTTATTTTTTGATTTACTCTCCCCTATTGGTATTAACCACGTGCAATTTATAAAAAATTTGGGAGAATTTGAGTGATTTTGAGGGGATAAGTCTCCAATATTAGGCTTCTCTCTTACTATTTCCGCCTATTTATCGAACAAAATTAATGAATTCTCAACTTAAACGCGCATTACGTATAAATTATTTTTCACGACCTCCCAATTTCAAAAAGCTGGGTAAGGAAATGAAATGTAATTTCTGACATCAATAGCTCAGTAATCGTATAATATATTTATTATTGTATATTTTTAATTGTAATAACAGGAAAATATGTTAGTCATTATTTTACTATTATAAAAATATAATAATCATTTTTTTCTAGACCTCATTTATTTATTATTTTATTCTTCCAGACTTCAACCGAAATTACTTGCCGACTCCTGCTCTATACTGTTATATACGTCTAATGTTATCCATGTTTGGAACACCCTTCATTTGTGAATGTACTTTTTCAAATATGAAGCATTATAAAATGAAAACTAAGAAATCGTCTTACTGACGAAACATTAAGTCATCTACTTCGTGTTTCCTCTTCCGAAATAGAAATTGATTTTGCCGCGTTATCCAATATCCTCAAAACGCACATTAAACAAGTTAAGTAGTCATAGTATTAACATTCACTGTTAATTCACATTATAAATAAAATAATGGCTAAATTAAAATGCATATTTTAAATGACCATTTTTTATTTTTAATCTTTTTTTTTTGCTCTTTATGCTTTGGCCCACTAGATTTTAATTTTCTATAAATTGGCCCTCTAATAACCTTTGAGTTCCTCATCTCTGCTTTAGAGAATTGATTATACATATACTGATTTTACACGATTTTACACATTTAAAGTGGTATAATTTTTTCATTTATCGAATAAAAAAACTTTTAAGATAATATAAAATATGAGCGAAATGTATAAAAATAAATATAGCATTTTTACTCATTTATTACTTCTAGGGTTATCAGTTATCACAATTTCGTACATAATATGTATGCACATGTTTTGCGTGCATTTATGAGAGGTAATTTTAAATTTTGATACCAGTTTTTAGTGTCCACGTCCACTATTAAGACGTTATAACTATTATGTACACACACTTTGGCCGGGAAATTTAAAAGTGTCCACTATTAGGTAGGGTCCACTATTGAAAGATGTCCATTAATAGACGTTTCAATATAAAACATATATATTAGGTAAATGTACACATTTGAAGAATGTCATCATGCACCGGTGAATGTAATGTTGACCAAAATGTTTGGTGAATGTAATTTTTTTCTTAAACGTGGATATTCACTGGTGTATGTTGACACTGACCATCAGTTTATGGTAAATGTTGACATTTTGTAGGAAAAAAAGAAAAATATCTAATAACTTATTTGTTAAATTTTCTCTATTTGTTATTTTTTGTAATTTTAATAAACATTAAAAATTTTTAGTTAAATTGTCTTGTATAAATTTAAACTCTTTTCAAAATCGTTTAATTAAAGAAATTATTTATCTTTTCTTCAAAATTTAACACACTCACCAAGTCCTATCCGAGGAGTAAAAAATACCCATGATACTAAATATACCAGACTTTTTTAGATTCTGAACGAAGTGAAGAAGCTTATTTTTTTTTCTTTTTTTTTTTTTCTCTTACTGTAAACACTTTTTCGTATAGAAATACTTGTCCGAAAGTTTCGATCAGTATCTATATAGAACCGGAATCACACCCAGATGGTACTTTAGAGAGGTCATTTTTCCAATTTCTCAATACTTTTTCCAAGCGCGGTGAAAAACAGTTGAAAAATTAACGAAAAACGGCAAAATATGCAGTTACCGGCATTTTCGTAAAATTGAAAATTTATTTTTACCATAACTTCTACAATAATGGAGCTAGAAACTTGAAACTTTCACCAACTACTAAA
>JAIPRM010002283.1:0-31360 GCA_025469315.1 Stegophylla sp. TES_Ste_2020 | reverse complement strand
AAAATCTGGGTCTTTGAGAGTTTTTTTTTTTAGGGGGGCTTAGCCTCTGAAATCACCTTAATTGCGCCTATGACTAGGCACAAAACAGTAATTGTTTTGGTTTTGTAACTAAATTTTGGACCCCCCCCAGAAAAATTTGAAAATACGCCACTGGACTACAGAATGAAACAAGTGCCGAATGCAAATACTCTCCATTGATTTTTAAATTCAGGTTAATTGTTTAGTATTTATATTGTGTTATTCAACCCGCGAAGTTTAAATATAATAAAACTAATAATACGAATTTTATATAAATGATTACATTCGAGTGTAAGCAGATTAAACAAAATTCGAATTAAAAAAAATGAATGATAAATGAATAAATACTGAGTCTTTTCACAGTGTGGATTAGATTAAACTGATGCAGTATTACATAGCTTTTTAATAAACTAAATAAAATACAAGAACTAATAAATTGTTTCTGTCAGTCAAACGTAATAAAAAAAATGATTTATTTATTTAATAACTATGCGCTTCGTAAATTATTATTCAAAACAAAAAAAACATCTTATTATTTTTTGTTTTGTGCATTTTTTCGGTATTACGGTTTTGAATAAAAATAAATGTAAATTATTTTAACTTTTTTCACACTGGCCAATGAAAATAAATGACAATTATTAAAGTAAAACGATACTGATAAACAATCATGTTTTTTCGTAAAACTAATATAGGCATGTCAAACTCAAAGTATCAATTGGGCCAAAATATTTAAATGAGTGCTAAAATTTAGTAACTTTTTTTTTGCTCCACAAAAAAATCATCAAATTTACTTAGATATCTTACCTCTTTATCTTAGAAGTAACAATTTATTTTTCTGCTCTTTATTTGAAATAATCAAGGAAACGATGGCTGCCAGAAATAGTGTCAAGACTCAAGAGCTACATGAGGCGCACGGGCCACGAGTTTGACATGCCTGAACTAATTTAGTAATAAATATTATACTGTTTCGCATAAAGTTGGAAGGAACGCGTTCCTGGAACTCGTTACTTTTATATGCGTTCCTATAAAAAGAACGAAGCTTGTAACGTGTTCTTTTCCAAATATTGGAACAAGAAATGGGAAACAGTTCCTATTTATGAGAAACTCATATGGAAATTTCCGTTTCTCAAATTATGAAAAAAAAGAGTATGAAACGTAATGAAAAAAAGTTAATAAAAATATTTTCTTGTAAACATTTTTAATTGGTAATTTGGTATTACTTCGTCTGCAGTGTTGAATTTATCTAGATAAATATTTATTCATCTTTTAATTCATCTAGGTAAATTGTTTTTCATTTCCTGTTTTTGGTTAATAATTGGATATAAAGCTATCCGAGTACAAAACAATTTGTTTGTATTATTAACAAACTTTATTAATTTTAAGTAAAATTGTCTTATATGAATTGATGTTCTACTCAGAATCATTTTATTGAAGAAAAGATTTATAGTTTCTTTAAAATTAAATACACCCACCACGAGCTTCAAACCCAAGGTGCGAAGTATACCCAATGTGTGAAGTATTTTCGGTTTTTTTATCTTTATCCAAATAAATAAATGATACAATTTATCTTTATTTAGTTAATTTTTTTGTAATTTATTTTTATCTTTATGTAGATAAAAAATAGTTATCCTTCTCTCCACTGTTCATAAGTCACTAATAAATTATCACATATATATTACAATAAATAATTAACTCTACTTTAACATTTCCATTTTTATCACTTATAACAAACAATATTATTGTATTATCGCAGCATTATAATAATCATACTTAGTGTGACCAGACGTCCTGATTTTTGGCGGACAGTCTCGATTTTCAAACAACGTTTGAAGAAACGTTGCTTTAGAATAAGTAGAGTCATTTACGATGACAGGCACAATAGTAAATGTATTGTTAGTAATAAGATATTCTAGGACAATAAATTGTACATAAACTTCGATAGATCATTGTCTTGAGTGTCGAGAGACTCCGATTTTTTATTCGATACGCTGTTAAATTATACTAGGTAATTTTTTTTAAATCTGAAACCCCCATTTAATTTTTTCCCACTTTAATTAGTTTAATTACTGTCATTTAATTTCCTTATTTCATTTCGAAAATTCGACTTTGCAAAGAATCTGTGATAATATAAATAATACGGTGTTGCAACTTGCAAGAGAATAATAATTACTTTATTTTAAAAAGTAGTCCTCATCGTGTCTAACGCTGTCAAACGCTAGAAAAAATGTCTAAAAATATTCCAAGATAGAATAAAATTGTCAGTACCTATCTAAAGAACTACGATAAAATACTTGATGTATACTAATAATATTTATATTATGAAATTAAAAAAGAACGATTTTTGAATAGTAACGTTTGTAAAATTATACAAAAATATTTTATTTTTACTTTTATATGAGTTATGAAGTTCGCAGTGAAATATTATGATAGGTTTGTGACCACGTTATCGCGTCAACTATGATTTCATAAGTTTTTATTAAATATTCCCAAAAATATACAACAGAACATTATGTTTTATCATTGAGATAGTGCAGTGATCAGTTGATTATTATTTTTTTTTATTGAGCATCTGCGTATCTGTGCCTTTGCTCACGTGACTGTATGGTATTATCGATTAAGTCGGAAGCGGATTTATAATAATTGTTTTTATGTTGAATTATTTGATATAATATTTTGCTCTGTAGCGGTCAGTAGCCGTGTTTAAAATAATTTTCTGTTTTGTTTATAGATTAACAATTATTACTTTTATAATATTGTGCCAATAACCAATAATAACTATGCCACTCATCTACTATATATATTGCTTAACTATTATAAGCACTTATTGTATTTTTATTTCTTTTCAATAACTAAAAACGTACCTCATTAGTCATTACTATATTTATGTAATTTGTAAAATTGCCGATTGGCGTTTAATAAATAAAAATAATAATAATAATATTAGATTTTATGGATTAATAACTACTGTAAAACCAATTCATTTTTCGCTTCGCTCAGAATTTGGTAATATTTTTTTTAATTCTTCTTATTTTTCGACAAAATTGTATAAAATATATGTATATAATTAACTACGTTTAAAAAATTAACTAAAAACAGTGAAATATGCAATTACCGGAATTTCCGTAAAATTGAAAATTACTTTTTAACAGAACTTCAAAAATAATGTAGCTAAGGACTTGGAACTTTCACCAACTACTGAAAATGCTCACGAGAACATTTCGAAAAAATTTCCATAAAATAAGATCGATTTTGATTTCAGTACAGCATTTTGAAAATTTCGGAAATTTCTCATTTTTTGCTAGTTTTTACGTAATAAAATTTTCGATTTTTAATATTAAGACTTGAAAATTTAATATATTTTCACTGATATGTATGTCTAATTGACCTGAAAAAATCTCGAAAATCGTTAGCCAACTTTTTTTTCTGTACTCGTTTAAAGTTAGAATCTCGACGAAGTTCTTTAGTTTTACCTAAAATTACGCACTTTAACGTACAAAACATAAATTGGCCAAACCAATTATTTTGAAACTTGGTGTCTAGATGGAGAACTTTATTTTTTGGTGAAATAATATTAAGAGCGAACAGAGAATTATACATTTTAAAGGGTTTGTTTGAAAAAAAAATCGGAGAAAGTAGGTACGGACAAATTACCCTCCACACACAAACCTATTACATTATGATATTTCACATATGGCTTAACTTTGTATTTTATTTTTATTTCTACTCGGAAACATTGGGATATGGTTACCAGATAAGGAAAGTTTGACACACCGGGTTTAAGAATTTAAGCG
This sequence comes from Stegophylla sp. TES_Ste_2020, assembly GCA_025469315.1. Classification (NCBI taxonomy): domain Eukaryota; kingdom Metazoa; phylum Arthropoda; class Insecta; order Hemiptera; family Aphididae; genus Stegophylla; species Stegophylla sp. TES_Ste_2020. The sequence goes on along the minus strand of JAIPRM010002283.1, from coordinate 27,551 downwards.
GGGGAGGGGGGAGCATGAAAACAATTCCAAATACTCTCGTGTATTTTAATACCGATTTTTATGGTATTCACAATGACTTAGCACATATAAACTATGCCTATCAAGCGTGTTACATAATATATACTTCCTTATTGAGACATCGAACGGGCGTTAATCTGTTTATGGGCACTACATCGGCAGAGGAAACAAAATGAACCAACGTAATTGTCATTGAACATGGGATGTCGTCGTTGAAAAGAACGGAGGTACACAATTTTACGTTTTGGGCGGCTAATGTATCGGAATCGATAGACTTAACAACGCAATAGTGTAAATGTCGCAATATCAAGTTTCGGTTAAATGGATATTTTAACTTTTAGCCAATGCTGAACCGATGGTTGCATCATATTGTCAAATAAGGATATAAGGCATTTGTTTGCAGAAAGAATAAGACAAAATAGTGTATTATTATCGTTTTATTTATTAAATTTATCAAAATCAATGTGGAAATCAAAAAAAAAAAAATTTGTGTAGATTATAATAACCGCTATTTGATTAAGTACTCAAATGTTCAGACATACGTTAATAAATGGCGTGTGCATATATTGTTTATACTTTATATTATACATTCATTGTTAGAATAGCAAATAAATTAGGACTGTATAACATTTTCTGATCCTCAAAATCAAAATTTAAATTTAAACAGACTTAAAAGAACGCACTTTTTACCTGAAACGATAAATCATTTCTTTAATAAGACCATCAAGAGGCAAATCGGGATTCAAGTAGTTGCTGGTCAAAAAATATGTGTACATCAAAAAAGTAAAAATAATTAAAAAATAAGCATCATTGTAAAAACACTAGCTTCTTCGCTCCACTCAGAATTAAAAATAATAATTTTAACTCGATTAAGTGCACAATAATACAATAATTGAATTATTTTAAAGTTTAGATGTATTGTATTTGATCATCGTCGTATTAAACAACTTTTTGTTACACTGTTCCGAATTTTGATTTTGACGTTTTTTTCAGCCAGTTCGATTGAATTGATGTCGAGTTTATATTATAAAACATACCGTACTGTTTAAACATAAAAAATACAAGAAATTTGGGGCGTAAAACTCTATAAAAGGCATTCCATTAACAAATTATAATATTATGTGCATGCCGATTGTGGGAATCGCTAAAATGGTAATGTTTAATGGTTTGAAATATTAGCGAAAACAATACGTCGAAGTATAATAAAATTCATCGATACAATATAATTATACAATACACCTATATTTATACTTAAAAAATAATTACACAAGTAACGCGTTTAAAAGTGTAAATAAACATAATATACATCTGGTTTTTTCTGTGCGGTTTGGTTATATTGCGTGTTATAATGCAAACCTTTTACTTAATTTAGCACGCGAACTAAAAACTTTTTAAAGAACACTAGTAATACATCTCACTCAACAAGTACCTAATGTAAAATAAAAATAAATAAATAAATAAAAGTCCTAAAATATAATAATATGTTACATTACTCTGTGGACTGTGATGGTACTCTTTGTTAACATATTTTAACAACCACGTTTTTAGTTAAAAACATGATATGTTAAAAAAGTGATAATGATATTTTACTCTATAAGAGGAGGTAATTAGTTTAATTAAAACTGCGAATTGTAATGTATATATACCTGTTTTATTATTATTATTTTGTTAAAAATGTTAACTGATCGAATTTCTATTTATTATCACAGTATACACATACTGAATATCAATTAATTAGAAAAATATTATTCGTTTATGCGTTAGTATGGGTGAGCTTTGACATTTTAAATACATATACCAAGTAAATTTTTAGACTCTGAGCAGAGCGAAGAAGCTTATGAATTTACAATGATGTTTCTCTTTTTTTATATCCTGAGCGATACCAAAGAAGCTTATGTTTTTACAATGATGTTTATTTATTTATTTTTTCATTTCTGTGATCACTTTTTCGTATAGAAACACTTGTCCAAAAGCTTCGATCAGTAGTATGTCTATAAATTTTGAATCACATTCAGATAGTAATTAAAGAGATAATTTTTGCAATTTTTTAATACTTTTTTCCAAAAACGAGGAATATCTGTCGAAGAATTGAAAATGGCAAAATATGCAATTGAAAAATTAATGAAATTGAAAATTACTTTTCAACATAATTTCAAAAAAAATACAGCCAGAAACATGAACCTTTCACCAACTATAAAAAATGGTCACAAGAACATCTCATAAAAGTTTCTAAAAGATTTAATCAACTTTGAGTAAAGTATAGCGTTTTAAAAATTTCGGAAATTTCTCGTCTTTTGTTAGATTTTATGTAATTAAATTTTTGATTCTTGATATTAAGACTTGAAAATTTAATATAATCTTTCTCACATAATGTCTAATTGACCTGAAAAAATCTCGAAAATCGTAGGTTAAATTTGTTCTCTATAACAGTTTGATGCTAGAATTTTAACGAAATTCGTTAGTTTTACCTAAAATTACACACTTTGATGTACATAAAACAAAATTGGTCCACTGATTTTTTTGAAACTTAGTGCCTAGATAGAGAATTTTTAATGTGGATATTTTGGTGCAATAAAATTTTGAGCGAACAAAAAATTAAACATTTTACAAGGGTTTGATTGAAAAAAAATCAGAGAAAGTACAGACAAAGGTAATGTTTTTCGCTTATCTTATCTAATATATTTTCTGACGCTTTTAAATATGATAATTGATAAACAATAGTACAGTACATATAATATATCAATTAATATGATATACCGCTAATCCGTCGTCGCCAAATGTCATTTGATATCGCAGTACTGTTTTCCGCCGTAAATGCCGGGGCACACAGAAGTACAGAACGCGGTATCACAGCCCACCGCGACAGACCGCGTCTTGTGTTCCTGGGCCTTTAATTTTATTGTTCTTATTATTTATTTACTATGGCGATTATATTTATGGAGTAATTCGTGTTAACATATTTATTAATAAATAGTTATATACTATTCAGTCTATATAATAATATTATAATAATTATCAAGAAAATGAATTATTTTATTTATTTAATTATCGAGCCTTGATGATGCTCATATTTATGCATATAATATACATATATAATTTAGGTGCATATAAAACGTCACTAATGCTATACGAATTTCACTCACTCTGTATAACATGTGTACAGCACTTTTCGTGTTTTTAGTTTGGTTTTATGGTGGAGCTTGCACGCAAATGTACACATTTTTTAAATTATTAATTTCCTTCTTTCAGAATCATTTTATTGAAGAAATGATTTATCGTTTTTTTAAAATTCAATACACCCGTCAAGAGCATCCCACCGACGTGCGAAGAACACCCCAACGAGCGAAGTACACACTTTTTTTATTGTGATGCTTATATTGTATTATAATTTGAAGTTATTTATGAATATTTATTAAATAGAATATTCATTAAATATAAGGGAATATGTTATGAAAAATCAATTTTCAATTTTCGTGAATGTTGTAGGTAAGTAAGTTCAATGTACAATCATACAAAAATGAAATAATAATGTGTTCACCACTTGGTGATTTTAGTACTTATTATTACGTATCATATAATACAAAATCGATTCTGTCCCCGAACAGAAATAGACATGGACTATTCTGTTATTAAATAACAATAATTGTTAAACATAAAGATCCGCTCAGAATCGTTTTACTGAAGAAGTGATTTATTCTTCCTTTTAAATTTAATACACCCACCAAGAATATTCCGTGCGAAAAACGAAGGATACTCATGGTGCGAAGTACGTCCGGATTTTTATTCTTAATAACATTGTCTTATGACATTACAGTTAAACACGAAAAGATTATTGCTTTATTTTTACTCATTTTTGTAAACTTTGCAATCAACCAATAAATTATATGAATTATATATTATGGTACATATTTTTTTTATTTATTATATTTGTATATATGTGTTACAAAATACGTTGTCAATAGAATGCTTATCTTCTATGCGATGTATAATAATTGGAAGGTAACTTTCGTATTCAATAACTCAAGCTACGTGGAAAATATCATTACAGAGAATACTAGTTCTCGTTGGCAGTTTTATCTGATATTCTGAAAACTTTTCGAAAACTTCCCAGTCACCAAAAATCAAATACTCACTCTAGCGTAAAAAATAAATTTCATCATATAGTTTTTATCTTTGCCATTTATCTTATATTTTTATTGAGTGTACTTTCGTAAATATGTCAAACAAATCAGATGTTTCCAATATCCTTGTACCAAAGTGTTTTTCCATCAGATACATTTCAGTGGTAGAAATAAAATATATTTGTAAGCACAAAATTACGCTTTAAACTTTTTTTTAGAATATAGACACAAATTATTTATATATTTATAAAAGAAAAAAAAAATGCTAAATTAATAAAAAAAAAATGTGAAACTTTCTAACGTACATATTATTAAAAAAGAAAATATACCGCATGTTTAAAAATGATGCAAACTTAAAATACATAACTCTGTTTTAAATATTTTGAATGCGTTTGAACTTTATGTATTTGTTGGATATTCACTTAAATATTGATATCATTTAAAAATAGTTATCGAAGAACGAAAAAGACCATTTTATAATGAAATATTAATTTCAAATAATTAAATAAAAGATAATCGACTATTCGTGATATAGTACTATTATTTTTACTACTGCTATAAATTATTTAACAAAATATTCATTCGTTTTGTACCTTTTAAATTATGAGTACAAATCACTCGGAAAATCGCTAATATCTTTCCTTAACCTATTTTTTTGACATCTAATATTTAAGGACACTATAATATTAAAACTCCATAATACGAAAAACATTTATTCGTGTAATTTATTATTGATTATTTAAATTATACAACGATTATCTTTACTAATTAGTCTCTTAAAAAGTACTTTAATATAATCGAATGATTTTATTGAAAAAATGATTTATTGTTTCTTTAAAATTCTACACACTCACTTAGAGTATCTGACCCAAGGAGAGAAGAATATCCGTGCGAAGTATGCTCGGCTTTCTTGTCTTTTCTTTACTATATTTAAGATTTTTTTTAAATTTTATTTATATTTAATGAAATATACTTATTAATAGCTAACTAAAAAATACACAAGCCGTATTAATTTTTCTTCCTTTTCGAATTCAAGTTATCGAGACAGACTGTACTAACTTTAAGGATAACCAGTGGCAGGCCATTGCATACCCTGAAAAAGAGGTCTACGTTCACGTATAATTATTGTTCTCTTCAGAAAAAAAAGTGTGTACTTCGCACCTTGGGGTGTTCTTCGTACTTCCGGCGGGATGCTCTCGGTAGGTGTGTTGAATTTTAAAGAAACGATAAATCATTTTTTCAATAAAACAATTCTCAGCGGAGCTTCAACTAATACACAGTAATCAGTAATTATCAGTTTTGAAACATTGAACTTAAGTGTTGAACTAAAAATAATTTTTTTACATAGTTAAATCATTAACGAAAAACGGAAATTTATTTTTCATACATTCCCCTACACCTAATGAATATTCCATAAATAATTTCAAATTACAATAATATATTAAGGTCATAATAAAACTGATTAAAGCGGCTCTAATAATTACCGTAAATTCGCTATGATGTAATTTCTACTAATGTTTATCGTGTCACCTGTGGTTAGTCACTGTTGGAGAAAGTGAAAATATTATTTTTTATTAAAATCGAGCGATTAGAAAAATATTGATGCACATTTTAATTCACATCATCATATAATATTCAGCGTCGAAAAATACATAAGATGGAGAAAAAAAATTATCGACTAACTTTTTAAGGTGTTAATACTAAAAATACACGATTTAATTTGTCCGTACGTTCTCCGACTTTTTTCAAACAAAATTGCAAAGAAATTTTCCATCTATGTACCAAGTTTCAGAAAGATCAGTTGAACGGTTTTTCTTTTATGTAAGTAAAACTAATGAATATCGTCAAAATGCTAACTTTAAACAGTTATTGAGAAAACAGTTGACTTGCGATTTTCAAGATTTTATTAGATCAATTAGACATATATGAGAGTGAAGTTATATTATTAAGTTTTCAAGTTTTAATATCAAAAATTAAACATTTTATGAATTAAATACTTACAAAAAGTACGAAATTTTCAATATTTTAAAAATGCTATCCTTAACTCAAAATTGATCAAATATTTTGGAAATTTTTATAAAGTGATCTTGTAACTATTTTTAATATTTAGTGAAATTTCAAAATTTCTAGCTACATGATTTTTTAAGTTATGTTAAAAACCAATTTTAAATTTTATAAAAATTCCAGTAATTGCATATTTTGCCAATTTTTGTCACTTTATTGACAAATTTTTCGTATTTTTGAAAAAAAGTTTGAGAAAATTGAAAAATGTTCTCTGTAAAGTACCATCTGGGGGTGATTTCGAATCTTTAGAGATATGAACCAAAACTCTTGAACAAGTATACAAAATAGAGTTCACAGAAAGAGGAAAAAAATAAAGATCATTGTAAAAATCATAAGATTCTGAGTGGAACGAAGAATCTAACAATCAGAGATAAAACTTATAGGTACAACAACTGTTTTTCTAAATATTTTTTCTCCCTCGCGCCATTGTTTCCCGTTCACAAACAAATAAAGTCTATTTTATAGCTCATTAAAGCCAGCAATTGTATTGGCTCCAAGGAGACACATACATACACATGCACCACACTGCTGCTGCACACACATGAGGGACAGACACCCACTTGATGGTGGTGGTGGTGGCGGGAGGGTAATTTGACAATAGATTTATCTATGTATATAATATGTATATAATATATATATGTGTGTACCCATGTGTGTCTACTACCCATATAATATATATATATATATATATATATATATATAGATTTTATGTATGTATATATAAAGAGAAAATAGAGCGAATGACGGTGACGAGAAACGGCGGTGGTGGTGAGAGTGGCGTTGCGGCTCAGAGGAGGAATGGGTGGGGAAAGTATATCGCGTCGCAGTGTCAGTAGTAGCGGCGCATACAACACACACTCACACAAAAGGGGCGCCGGCGTCTGATATCGAACACAAGCGGCGGCGGCGGCGGCGGCGGCGGCGGCGGTGGAAGCTCCGCCGCTACAGCTACAACACTATGTATATAGTAGAGGGATGTCAACAAGTAGTAGCTCGGCGAATCGCCCGCCGAGACCGGCCGAACTTTGCCGAACTGCCGCCGCCGCCTGCCGTATTGATTGTGGAACGGCGCCCGCAGAGCACCCGCACCGGCGTCCGCGGAGTTACGCACTGCACACTAGTACTCACGTATAAGCGTGAACACACACCTAAACACACACACATACACACACCACACTCTTGCCCGTGTGCGCCCGCGCACACGCGTATTTTATACGCGCACACAGACACGGGTAGTCGCGCGACACACGCTCTCACCGCACGCCGACGTACTGTGCTGCACGCAGTCAGACACACCGCTCGAACACCGAACGCGGGCCCCCTTGTTTTTTTTTTCCTCTAACAACACACGATAATAATATTTATACGTACGACCGGCACACACGACACACTACGCGATGGCCGCTCCGCTCGTGTGTACGCGATTTAGTGACAATTACGAACTGAAAGAAGAACTCGGCAAGTAAGTACTATCCATCAATGATATCTGCAGCTAAATTATTATAGAATATAATGATACGATTTGTGCGCGCAGCTTAAGACAACAGACACCGCGCGTTCCGTCTGCAATATAATTTTGTATTCTGTGTAACGATTTATCAATCGTTTTTGCGCCGAATCGCATACGAGTACAACGTTTTCTAGGCACATCGCTCACTCCCCCCCACCCAATCCTGCCACCGCGGTACAGAGATTTTTCTGGTGTAAACCTGCAGCAAAAGCTCCAGCAGTCTGTCGGTCCGTCGATCACCGCTATAGGTCGTCTCGTTTTCACGCGCGTCGAGGGATGCGCCCCCTCCCCTTACCGACTGCGGGCACGGGGAACCCCCCTCCACGCGATCGATTGTTCGTCGACAGACACACACACTGTGAACACAGTTAACACACACACACACAACCGTATTATACCTAAATAATAAATTATTATTATTTATAGTTGCGTGTATCTACAGCGTCGGACGTGTGTGTGTGTGTGTGCCTCCGCCGTGAAAACGAATAGGGATTTATAATATATATATATATATATATATATATATATATATTATAAATTGGTAGGACGACCGATGAATTCCCAACGGTCGATTTCCGGCCACACGCTGGCGGTGGGGACACATAATCCTCGTTTAGGGATTTCGCACGCATTCAACACGAATCGATAAAGCTTCGCCAGCAGTCGCCGTCGTCATCAGCGGTCGCGGCCACGGTAACGACGGCGGCCGCGGCGGTATCTAAGTCCAGCAGCTAACGTACCGTCGCCGCCGCGCATGTGTGTGTGTGTGTGTGTGTATTTTTACACTCGGATACTAACACACGCGCGCGCCAGCGAATATGTATGTGTAAAAGGTGAAAGTAAGAGTAATAATAATATATACGTTGTGCCCTAGGCGAAGACAAGACGTATGCACGTGTGTACCTCCTATACAAAATAAAATATGTATTCTGTTGTCTTTATTGTACCCCCCCCCACTCTACAATATATGTATACTTCACCTATATAAAATACACGCCGCCGTTGTTTTATCCCTGTACACTTTACATATTATATTATATCATATTATTATTACGCGCGACACAGCAAGCACTGCTCAGGGATTTAACTGACGAAACGCAGCAGTGCGACGTCTACAAAATTAGATCAGGTCATCGGGACCTCTATCCTCTCCCCCCACTCGTTCTAACCCGTTTACACATACGCACACACTTCGTTTCCCTACCGTCACACTTCCAACACCGTGCTGTTATAATATAGTACGTCATAAACGTTAAATTGTCGTAATGCACGTGCTCATAAATCACGTGCCATTGCTTTTGGACGGTACCGCTGCCGCCATAGCCGAGGTGTATATTATAATAATATTATCATCATAATATTATGCAGTAGGTATATGCCTATAATTTATTGCATAATTGTATAGTCACGACGTATAATTATTGTCATGGATGCGCAATGTTCCTGATTTCTCTACACAATGACGGCAGTGCTAGGATTTCCAATGTGGTTACTATTTAGGTGCCGGTTGCACGAGCAATTTTACTGTACGGCGGCCAATCCATAGAATTTGAAATGAGATAGTGCAGAAAAAGGCCCATCACGTATTTCCCAAATACCATAAACCACACACTAAGCAAAGAGGGGAGGAGTTCGCGTGTCCCCTCTGAAACTCAATATTAGATACTAAATCTTATAACTTTAAGAAAAACTTAATTATCTAGCTCTAATTATAAAGCAAGCAGTAGCGCAATGATTACGTATCACTAGGTACATTAGGTATATTCGAAATATAGGATAGGTACATTCGAAAAAAAAATGTTATCACTTTAAACTCCTTTTCCACCTGAAATAAAATCTTAGGTACATCACTGCACCTATTTCAAACTACCCTTAATAATTTGTGTTTGTCTATCATCTAATTCAACTGTATTAATATACATTAATAAATTAATATAATGTTATTAAACTTTTTATCGTTTTTTGTATACTTTTAGTTAACATAATATTAGAATAATACGTACTTAATCTTTGATATATCTGATAAATATTAATGCAAGTTAACCGTTGCTCTGCTGTATAATCTTTTACTCACAGAATTGGATAAATATGAAGGGGGAGGGGCGAGTAAAATATCTAGTTAATATTAAAATATTATGCTATAGGTATAATAGGATTTCAAAAAATTTTGTAATTTTATGGCACGTACACAACAAACAAGCAATCGTATTATACGCACTAATATATTCATCAACTTTACGGAAACAATAACATTTTAATGGGAAAAGAAATTAAGATACACTCGGTGGTGTTGGGGATGAGATGGAAAATAAAATACCGTTCGCTTGTATGATGGTCGGCGGCTGCAACTGCCGGAAAGTGCGGTCGGTAAAAGGTGGGAGTCAATGCCAATTCGTGTTGCTTGTCAGTGTTGGACAACCGGGTGATGGGTTTATCGAACAGTCTTTCTCGCTTTCCCCCTTACTCTTTTTCTCTCTCCTTCTCAGTCACTCTGTCACTGTCATTCTTTTCTCTCGATCTCTCTTTCCCTTGTGCTCTCTCTCGTTCTCTCATTATCTCAGTATTCTCCCCTACTTCAGTATTTACACGCCTCAACCGTTGCCATAATATAACCTAACCGTATGTACACACACACACACACACACACACACACACACCAGATGCAGTTCAGTAATATAACTACGAATTTTAGCAAGCATGCACCTTTTAATGGCCCTTATGACACTATTTTCCGGAGTAGCACTCTACGCAAATCCTTAACCTTTTCGTCTCGTCCCGTTCTTACTACTCTCGTATATTTCCTCTTCTACCTCTCCACCGCCCATTCCCCACTCTTGTCGCCGTATATTATTACATCATGGCCACGCGAGTGCGAATTTTCATTTTTGTTCCCAGTTCCCCTGTTTTTTTTTTTTTTTGTTTTGTTCGTTCGCGTACACAAGAGCAAATCAATATACGTACCTACACACGCCACGCGCCGCCGTTCGGTGCGCGCGTTGTGCAATGGCGAATCCGATGAGTGGAGAGGTTTTTGTTCTCGACACCCATGCGTTGTAACCGTCGAGATCATGAACCCCTTTTCACCGTCACGTCATTGTGTCCGCCGCAAACACGATATACATACCGCCGCCGCCGCTGTCCACTGCCGCCGGCGGTGGCAAAAACAGCAAAATAACTCTCATTGGGGGCTTTCATCAATCAAATTCGGCCCGACCTGAGTTTAACACGCGTTCCACTAATATATTATTATGTTTTATGTATACAATATAACACCAAATAATAATATATTAAACGTACATTTAGATAATAATGATAATAGCAAAAGCTGCTTATATTGACGTTTGAGGGACCGGGAGGAAAAACAGCGGACGTCATAATAGACAAAAGTCATAACGTAACCGAAATTAATTTAATGACGAGAACCTCCATTATATTATTATTATAGGGGTTTCCCTTCGACCGCTGAATTCCATCCGCACTTAACCATACTATACTTATTCTGCTCTAACTATACCTGGGTCATTACACAAACGATTTTTATTTTATTTACACGGTGGCAGAAAGAGTACTTATTCATACGAGCGCGGGTATAGTCAACAAAAATGAAAACGTTATGTGGTTTGCGTGCTGTGGTAACTGTTGCAGCTAAGTATATAGCACTATGAGAACAGTATCACATTTTACTCAACTCAGGACGTATGCTCAACATGTCGGACACTTTCACATTTATAAATAGGCCAGATGAGGAGGGGAAGGGGTCTATGATGATAATTCACCCCGGTCCCGGGATTTTCATGTATGACCTAACCTAACCATAAGTGCAAAGAAAAAAGTAATGTAAAGTAAAGTAAAACAAAGCAAAGATAAGTATAGACAAGAATTCTGAACATACTTCGCACCTGCACGGGTATTCTTCGCTCCTCGGGTCGGATACTTTTGATAGGTGTGTAGAATTTTAAAGAAGTAGAAGTATACCATAATATTTGTCCGACTTTTTTTTTTTTAAATCAAACCCTTGTAAAATGTTTTATTATTCGTTCGTAAAAATTTTATTGCATCAAAATATTCGCTATGAAATTCTTTACCCGGGCACCAAGTTTCATAAAGATCGTTTGTACCAATTTTAGATGAAACTGACACAAGTTGACTTATGAATTTCGAGACTTTTTACGTCAAATAGACATATATGTGTGTGAGGCAATATAAAAACATTTGCATCACTCTGCGCATATTCTGCTACCTACTAGTAGTTTCTGTTGCCACTGGTTAGCGTTCATTTAGTTTTTTAGTTAGAATAAAAACTTCAATCAATCCTGCTGAACACAACCTAAAGTTTCAGGAGTAGTGCTACACTTAGAGTCAGAATTGGCTAGGAAATTAAATCTTGGTGAGCTTATCAAAGCATTTGCATCAATTAAAGCAAAAAATGCTCATTTGTAGTATTAAATTTAATGCACAACATTTTTTTTTTTTTTTTAATTAATACAATTACTATTTTAAGTAATGTTATGTTTTAATTTTAAATTAGAAATATTGAATGTGTATGTAAAACATGGAACAAAAGGGGAGGAGCGTGGGTCACTACGCCTAGGCCAGGATTTTCTCTCCAGGGTTCAGACTATAAACCAACAGCAACACGACTGGATTTTTAACAAAATAATAATATTATATTTTAACGACATGACATTATAATAATATATCAAACTATATTTTGTATTAAGATCAAATTAATTGCCCATACGAAAATTAAGTCCTAGAAATACCCCTTGCTATGGTTACCATAATTTTGCCCGTCATAATAATTTAATTGATCGCTATCAAACTTTTCACAAACATTATCTATAGCAACCAAATAAACAATATTTAATATAAACTTAACCTATTTAGAGGTTACATTTTGAAAATCCTTTTATACTGTGCCCATACTTGTAATAAGTGTATTTCCTGAAAATTCCAAATGAATCAGTGTGTTAGTTTTGATTGTACGTTGATTCTAGCGTTCGTATACATACGTAGATCGGGGTATAGATAGATTGATAAATTATAACTGAAAGATTTACCAAACAAATTTTTCTTGGATTACCATATCAGCATTTGTGAATTTTATTCTGTTTCCTCGACAGTCATTTCGACTTTTTAATAGGACCGCCAAATATCAGTCACTGAATATTCTTTTATCTATAATAAAATATTTACAATATTTTCCATCGGTGTAAGTGTTTAAAAAAACTTTCTGGGGTGTATAAAAACAAACATTAAAAACTAGTAAGAAGTTTGATCGTTCAAATAATAATAATACCCATATTATTAACTTCCTTCGTTCAGAATCGTTTTATGGAAGAAATGATTAATCGTTTCTTTAAAATTCAATACACCCGTCAAGAGAATCGCACCCGACGTGCGAAGAACACCCTGACGAACGAAGTACACACTTTTTTAAGTATAATTATTTTACAAACATATTACTCATAAACAAAAATAAAACAAATTTAATCTATTAATATAATATTGGTAATTACATAAATATTATAAATATTCTATATTATGTACCTACTCATCATTTTATTTATTTAGTCTTAATTAAATATTTTACAAAAAAGGGAAATTATAAAAGTGGCCATTTGTTAAATTAAGTAGTTACAGTCTTCCTCGTGTCTTCTAAAATCCATTAAATTTCATAAAATTGTCTTTATTGACAAAATGTTAAGTTTATTTCTTAGAATTTTCGTTTGAATAGTATAACAACATAATTCACATTAAAATAATATGTCATAATTCAGTTAAACAGTTTTTTTTGTTAAAGTCATGCATTCATACAAATGGTAGAAAGTTATGTAACATTTATAGATTAATATATTATGGCAGGAAAAAAACTAATTTTTTTTTACATACGTATATTATGCGTACAGGTATTTACGTTTCAATAAACTTTTTACACACAATATCTAAGTTTTAAACTCTCATGACATATATTATGTACATTGGGGTAAAACATATTATAATACAAAATATAATTGAATATTATATAACTTATTTTCAATTAAAATTCTACAATATGTGTCCCATATTTTTTTTATAATATTTGATCTTTCATTGTTAGAGTTAAAAACGAGAGATAATACTTGTCAAACATTTACATTTGAATAATGCATTAATATAATAATATTACAATAACATATTGTATTCCGAAAATATATTAACTGTATATAGTTTTCGTTTGTGTAGTTACTTAATTGTAAAATCAATGAATATACCTATTTTGTTTATTATAAAAAAAAAATTAAAATAATACAACTTTAATATCTACGTTTATAATTTTTCTGTAAAAAATAAAAAAATTGTATTTAAGAATTCTTTAAGAATGGTTTTGAAAGTTCTAACAAACGAATAAAAAATGTATCAGAACTAAATTAAAACGTATTAATAGGTTTCATATAAAAACATTTATAATAAAAGGCAGAAACATGGAATTTCATGATATTTAATTCAATTCATAAACTGGAAAAAAAAGTATAATCTCAAATTATAATTTTAAATTGAATATTAAATTTATAAACTCTAAATTAGAAAGTTTAATGTTAGACGAATTTATACTATGTTCATAGGTTTGAAATATTATATTATATTATTCAATATAAAATTGTAATATTTTTGGATCGGTTTCTATTTTCATATTTTTAACTATTAATATTGTTATAGGATACACTGCTGAATTTTACATTACATCTCATCAGTTTGAGTGCTATTGCGATATGCTTAAATTTTTGAAGTAAAAGAAGAAAAATAAATAAATATCCTAGTAAAATCATAAACTTCTTCACTAGAAAACTTCAGAATCTAAAAAAAAGTAAAATCTATGGGTATAAAACTGCTGAGAAATAAAATAGGAAAAAAGCATAAATAATCCGTAAAATTATAAAAGCAAGATAAATTCTTTATATAATAAAACAATTTTCGAGTGTTAAAATACATATTAAATAAAACAAAACAGTAAAATGGAGGAACTGTGATGTGTAATTTACTTGGTATAGTAATTTACTTATCAAAACTCATATGAAACACACACACACACACACTTGCATGCATTGTACGTCACACATAATATTCCAAGGACTTGTATGACTTCATGACTATGGGAGAGTGAGAGAATTACAAATTATAATTGGGCCAATAGTAAGGATTCGGGAAACGATAGAATACATATATTATACACAAGTGTACAGGGTGTCCCAGTACGAATTGATAAGTGATATAACTTTTGTTCTATTAATAATTGTTAACTTTTTTTGAAAATAATTCGATTAATTTATAATTATTGATAAACTATTGCGCTACGGTAATAACGTGTTAATTGATTTTTTTAAGAATCAAATTTTCAAATTTGAAATTTTATATAACAATTTCAGAAAAATTTGAACTAACCATTTTGTAAAACCATTTAGAAAAATGTTAATGCTTAAATCATTAATGAAGGTTAAATCGTTCATTTACTACGATTTTTTTTAAGTTTCCGAATAATTTAATAATTTTTTCAAATACATCATAATAATAACATTGTTGTCAATTGGTGATATTATAACTTATTTCACAATATTATTAAATTATTCTCAAAATTAAAAAAATCGTAGAAAATGAAAGAATTAACCTTATTAATTTAAATAATTAGAGATTTAAGCACCAATATTTTTTTTCTAAAAATCAGATTCACAAAATGGCTATTTTGAATTATTTTTAAAATTATAGTGTACAATTTTAAATTTGAATCCTAATAAAAAAATAAAATTTCAAGTTATTGCTGTAGCGCAATGCTGTAATAATAATTTTCAAAAAAAAAAATATAGTTAAAAATTATTAATAGAACAGTTATAGCATTTTATCAGATCGCACTGGGACACCCTGTATACATACACCATATAATGTCATAACTTATAACACACAACGGCGTGCGTGTACATCCCATCTCAACCCTTATAATAATATATTATGATATACACAGAAAAAGTATTTTATTATATTCCGGTCTTGTTATCCGGAATCGTTATATAGATATATAAATATATAACAAAATAAAATAAATTGCGTGCTACGATGGATTCGGCTGTAGACATAGTAGTTTTACTCTCTCTCACTCTACCCTCGTTCTCTTTTCCTCACTTTAAGGGACAAGTATTTCCCCGCGTTTCTGTACACCCCATCGCTGCCGATCAGCGGGTTATTAATTGGTTTGCGTGACACCGTGCACAGTTTGTATCTCTTTATCACGCCGCCGGCTATTAAGAAAAAAAAAAATTAGATTTTTTTTTTTTAATCTGGTGGCCTCGTTGTAAAGAACACAATGTGTGTGTATGCATAATATGCGTGTACTTTATGTTCACACGACGTCTTTTTGCTGGGCGAGATTTAATTACATCTCTAGGTGGTTTTGTAGTAACGCGTG
This sequence comes from Stegophylla sp. TES_Ste_2020, assembly GCA_025469315.1. Classification (NCBI taxonomy): domain Eukaryota; kingdom Metazoa; phylum Arthropoda; class Insecta; order Hemiptera; family Aphididae; genus Stegophylla; species Stegophylla sp. TES_Ste_2020. Next base: position 11,401 of record JAIPRM010002283.1, on the reverse strand, counting down.
TACGTGTAATCATAAAATATGATGTTTAGGTGTTTGCAAAACTATACTTACTCGCTGTATATTAAAGTCCATGCTATTGGTCTCTTTTTCGCCTTTTGGCATCGTTTACCCGCTCTATAATCGACTGCGATATATTTTTAAACATCATCGGCCATCGCCACCGTTGCTGCCGCCTTGCAGGCGCATGTCTCTAAATTATTATCGCGTATTATGTCTGATAAAAATTTACCACTTATACAACCCGCACATAACTATATTCCACCAGACGTATCACGCGGGATCCACTGCCATACCATATCATACAGTTCTCTTATAAATGACAAAAAAAAACTTACAATTGTAGATATATTAAAAATAATTCATAACTTAGCCTTGAGTATAATAAATGTAGGTAAATGTAGGTAACTACTAGTTTCGGATATAATCCGTCTTCAGGTTACACTGATATGTAATATTTAATAAACTCACATGAACATAAAAAATTAAAAATTTTTTATCTATTTTAGTAGTTATTACTTACCATTTACATTTATTATATACTCTAGACTAAGTTATGAATTATTTTTAATATAATATCTACTATTCTTATAAACTCCCGTGTAAAATAAACTTGAAGTACTCATTACTCTCGATTACAAGAAATTATTATAATTATTTTTTAAATGTTGCAAGGAATAATGTTACAAGCATAGACATATAATATACAGCTGGACCGCGCACAACACATCTGCTCAATGTATTTGCTTGAAACATTCCTACATAATTATTATGTGCGAGAGAGAAAAAGTAATGTTAGAATTTCCAAAAGACGCTATAAGCAAAACACTATAGAATCCTTGGATATTTTTGAATGATAATAATTAATGAATAAATAAATATGTATATTCTGTGTGTATACTATATTATGTATTATACTATACAGGGTGATTTTTTAAGCGTGCTCACCCCCATTATTGGCCGTAAAAATGCAAAATTTAGGATTTTTTTTCCGGAATGTTCAAGTTACTATAAAACCAATATTTTCCATAACTCATTTTTTTCATGTCACCTTAAGGGTGTCCTGTGGGGATACAAACATTCTTTTTTCAAATGGCTACCCCCTATTTTAATTACGGAATTATATTCGGGTTATTTTTCTGTGAATTTTGATGTGTTGAAATTAAAATTTGAACGAGTTGTTTTTGAATTATTCAAATTTAAATATTAAGGAAAACTGTCACTTGGGCACATATTTAGTTACGTACGTAGTTCGTAATTATTATAAATCTACTCAATTAACCTTTAATCAGAAATAATTAGTCAAAATGTTCATAGATATCATGTCGTGTGTACACGATTAAATTTTACATTTACAAAATATTAATTAGTCAGGTCGTCTTATCTCATTTACCTATTAAGAATAAATTAAAATATGTGCCCAAGTGACAATTTTCCTTAATATTTAAATTTGAATAATTCAAAAACTACTCGTTCAAATTTTAATTTCAATACATCAAAATTCACAGAAAAATAACTCGAATATAATTCCGTAATTAAAATAAGGGGTAGGAATTTTAAAAAAGAAAGTTTGTATATATAAATACAAAATTGGTTATTTTCTCGAATAATGAAATAGACTTTTGTTATTAAATAATATTTTTTAAATATGAAGCTCCACTCAGAATCGTTATAATAAAATAAATGATTTATCGTTCTTTTAAAATTTAATACACCCATCAAGAACATCCAACCCGAGGTGTGAAAAATACCCATGGTGCGAAGTATGTCCGGTTTTTTTGCAACTTAAAACTTGAAGTTCTTGATTATCAAAGTTACTGTTATTGTTTTTGTCTTTATGCTTTAAAAACAATTTCCAGAAGTATATATTTAATTTGAAAAAAATTATAGAACTCATATAATGTCATGTTTATGTAACCTTTTGAATATTTATACTGTGGGTAATAGTTACCATGCAACAAAAATATTACATATTATTATTTATTGTTTTTATGTTCATAATAACATGAATTATATATATATGTGTTTTTTTCTTTTTCAGAGGGGCATTTTCTGTGGTAAGAAAATGCATTCAAAAGCATACAGGATTGGAATTTGCAGCAAAAATTATAAATACGAAAAAATTATCAGCTCGAGGTAAATTTTTATATTATTATTATTTTTACCTAACTAATATTATACACGCAAAATCATATTTATCTGGGAATCTGCTCGTTATTTACAATCAATATAATTATGTAAGTTATTATAATTATATAAATGTATAAATTATATAAGCTGAACCGATTTTGGTGTAAATTAACAAAAACGTTCTTTAAAGCACGACAAAATACATAGGCTACGTTTTATTCAGGAAAACCATTCTCAGTGGAGAACATTCAAACTGTATAATCCTCGTTTACGGGAAACAATCTCCTATGTGTAAAATTGGAATAATAAGGTTTTGGTATCCCTGGATACAGAAAAAATTAGATTTAACATCAAAAAAATATCCTATGTGCTTTCTTTCTTTTCTGATTAATGAAATATAGAATACGTAATCTCTTATGTGTTGGAATGCTTTTCGCTTTTAAAATATATCTTGTTGTGTATTCAAAGAGAGATCGTAAACTCCCCTAATTGAATTTTGTTGTAAATTCCTCTAGAAATATTTTGCTTCTATATTACTTGTATGTTAACTGTCCTAGAATAATTTTGCATCTGTAGTGTTCATAAAATGTTAACTTCCCAAAAAAAGGTATTCGATTATTGTTGATTTCGAAATAACTTTCATTTGGCTAGATAAATAGTGGTTAACATTAACATAACTATGTATACTACAAAATAATAATATATAATATTGCTGTAATTGCTGACAATAATTGAATACTTTTTTGGAAGAGCACACTTAGGAGTAATACCGTAACAAAATTATTTTGGAGGAATTCGCATATGAGCTGTACAGTAGCAAAATTATTTTAGGGGAGTTTAAATATGAGTAATACAGTAGCAAAATCTTTTTAGGGGAGTTTACATAAAAGTAATTCAGTAGCAAATTCTTTTTAGAGAAGTTTACTACTTGATAAAAAGAAGATAAGAATTTTCATTTTTAAGGGAATATACCTAAATTTAGGGAAGTGCCCGTAATTCGCATAGGAGGTATTGTCGTGCATGGGTAGATCCAGTGTCGTGTGGATATAGTGTACATGCGAAATTTTTCATGGTTTTAACTGTAATTATATATTATAATATAATGGACTTGAAATGCAAAACGTGCTAAGTGCCAACAAATTTAAAATTGAATTTAAACCGGAAAAGCGTGATGTGTGCCAAGCGTAATAACATGTAAAACGTGCTATGTGCCTCGATCAATTTTTACATGTAAAATATTTACTCATAGATAGCACTTGTGATATGTTCTGAAGCTTTATTATGATAAAACGTGTCTCATGATGTACAAGCTAAACTCGTGTTAGAACTTCATCACAAAAAAGCTGAGAAAGCAAGGTAAGAGATGTAAAATGACACTGTATCATCTCAACTTCCTAACAGTGATGTTTGCGTGTTATCTATGGATCTAAGAACAAGTTTTGTCTTTGCTTTCTTTGACACACAGCCAAATGTTTCATTCAAGATAGCTTTTTTGTTGTAATTTGTGTGTACATTTCGGTGACAATAACAAAGGTCACATGTTTTTATGGCACGAAGGTTTGAATGGCCGTGGTGGAAATGAAATTACTTCACGTGTTTTTCGAGCACTGATTTCTAATCCAATCGTAAAACATAAATTGGCAATATGGTCTGATAACTGTATTGGACAAAACAAGAACAAAATCCTTTTGTTTCCTCAGGTTTATTTGAAAAACACAGGTAAATTTGACGAAATAAATCATACCTAGTACCTAGTAGCAGGACATTCCATTTTGTCCTGTGATAGAGATTTTGCTCAGATAGAAATAAGCGAAAAAGGATTGAAAAATGCGAAGTATCTATGGACTTAGTATATGTAAAACTGATTGCCACAGCAACGCCAAACAGTCCGTTTACTGCCACTCTATTACAGCCTGAAAATTTTTACAACTTTAAAAAAACTTCAGAAATGTGCATAATTACTAATAAACTTCAAATTTCAAAGTTTTCACGGATTAAAATCACAAAAAAATAAGCCCTGCGTCATTCAAACTAAAAATACTTTCAATGAAATTGAAGCATGAAATAGTTGCAAAGTCTTGGAAAAAGGCATGAATGCCAAATCTATTAAAGATATGGATTTGCCAGTACTCGCCTGTGAAAATAAGATGTCGGTGGAAAATAAAGGAAACAAATGCTTCCGTTTTTAGAAAAAGAAAACAAAGGTTTTTCATGCAATTTATCGAGTAAAAAGAATAAACATTATTTTTTTGATCTAATTATTTTTATTATTTTAAACTTAACACAAAGACGTCCTGAATTTTATTTTATTTATTTTTTTTTCATTTATTTTAAATAATTTTCATATTAACAAAAATAATATTATTATGTAACAGTCATGATATGTTTCAGTTTTTACAATAAAATCTCAAAATTAGCAAAATATTTTAAGTTTTTATATAATTTATATAATAAGATTTTTTTTAGCACGGAGGAGGGAGAAATATAGTCAATCTTGCTATGAGATAGAATAAATACAAGCTACTAAGGGGTCTCATAAATTATTTGTCGTAAAATTTTCAAAATCATCATCAAATTACAAATAAAATGGAAGTACTCAAAATAAACTTTTTGGCACTTAGCACGTTATGCATTACATATATAAAATGTAACCATAATAAAATATAAATTTATTTATATATACATAATATTATAATATAATCATGATTATAATGTTATTAGCATACATTTTATTTTGATTATAAATCACTAACTAATATTTTTAATAGTATATTACAGTAATTTTACTCATAATTTAATACCAAACGTATTTGAAAACTTCCTATTGGTGTTAACAAATACTTTTTTTGTAGTTAAGTGATATTTCGTACTAATATTTTGATTGCGTCAAGAATTAGAAAAATGCAATAACTTGTATCGAGCAATAAAACGTAACTAAATATTTTTTTGTGGACATCACGTATCTACCTTAAAAAAACCTCAGTGATAATTATAATTCCAAACACGACCAAAATCTATTTAAAACTTAAATATTAACAAAAATATAATGTCACAAAAGTATTAATAATTGTTTTCAAATCAAAATAAAACAGTCCTTTGCTTCTCTTGAAAAGTAGCTATATTTTAGATATGCGGACTTGTAATAATTAGTGTAACGATTTTATACCTAAATTATGAATTACGTGGGACTTTATTATTATAAATAGGGGGAGATATATATATTTTTTTTTACATTTAATACTAAGAAAGTATTGTAATTTATAAAAGTAAAATTTATATTTTGTACATCACGTTATTTATTCTTATTTGCTTGTTTTTAAATCGAAAAGAATGAAGTTGTAGTTAAAGTGACGTAAAGTTTATTTTCGAAAAATGACTAATATATAAAATTTAAAAAATTTAATCAGTCATTCGTCGTGTGCAAATAGTGTACGTGGAAGATTTTTCATTAATCCTAATGTTAAATAAAGTTGTTTTTAATAAGTGTATTGAAACATATAAAAACTTAAAATCATAAAAATATCCTATGTGACTTTTAAAATCAAAAAAATCCCTTATGTGACATATATTTTTTTAATCGCAAATATCTTTCTTATAATATAATACATTATAATATTTTTTTTTTCTAAATACAACTTTAATTAACAATCAATGAGTATTTACTAATTAAATGGAATAATAGTTAATTTACTAACAAGTTTTTATGTCTTCTCTAAAAGTTGGGTTTGTGCACATAGTAACATTTTCTCAGTGGACGACATTATATTATACATCCACCCTAGTGTTAATTAAGTAACCGGAAAAGATTTATCAAATAATGGAATGAATATAGACCGTGCTAATCAGGGGATGATAGTAGTGGTCCAATGCGAGACCAGACTATGTGGCTGTTGATTTATTGTTGTAACAGAAAAAATTGGGTGAAAATCGACAATGAAACTCCGCATTTAAAAGTGATGAAGTCGGTTTATTCTTCTCGGATTATTCCTTATTCGAAATACACTTCTGCTCAAGCTTCTGTCAACTTCATTTATTATCTATACCAGAATGGAGAAACCCTAAAGCTTTTAGAGAAAAAAAAGGGTCGAAAATCAAAAAAGCAAGCAGTATTAAAAATGTAGGGTTAAAAAAATACGAGTGTAAGTCAAGATAGCTCTTGACCTTTTTCCCATGTACTCGGGGTTTTGAAAAGAAAAATTGTGTATAAGTTCGAAAAGATAAAATGTTTGCTATTGCATTGATATCTTCTGGCGCGCTACTTGATAAGGGATGATGGCAGCGCATTCAGTCCTCGAGCTACCACTATACCTTGCGTACAAAGACATGCCAATTTGTAATATTTTTTAAAAATAAAATAAGGTGATCACCCATTGGTTTGGACGAATGTATCGTGGCACACAAAAGAGCGCTAGAACTGTAGAAGCATTAAATCGGACAATAAAAAATCAATCAAAGTATTATAGAAGAGATGACATTTAACATAATATTACCTCATTTCCGGTTGAATTTTTCAATTATTTATTATAATATTATCAGTGGTACCTACTACCTACCCAGTACCCACGTAAACTGAGCCTCTAAGTCGGCGTGACCTTGATGCTCTTAAACTGTGCAAGAACACAATGCCACAATATGTGAACAAATTTTGACACTTGGATTACACGACACCGCGTTGTTATGCCTGGAATAGCAAGAGGAACTGATTCCTAGTTTTACCGACAGATTTGTCGTTTCGATTTCAAAGAACAACACATTACCCAAAAAAAACAGAATTTTTCCAAGACAATTAACAACGTTCCAAGGATAGACTCTGAAAGTGACGGATGTTCACATGTAAAAATACTTTTCTCGTGAAAAATTGTACCTGCCTATGTTTTAAGCGTATGTTCACGAGTGTCCGGCTCTCAAAATCCTAATATCTTGGCCGTAAGCTGTTTGAGATAAAGAACTGTATAGTGCGTGTACAAAACAGTGGCCGAACTGCTGAGATAAATAAACTACCAGACTTTGGAACGACAGGGTACTTATTAAAGTTTTATTCTGTCAATCCGTTATACACGAGCTGCATACGAGCTAAACTAGTCGCCATTGTTATCGCTTATTCTTCGTGTGCTATAACGTACCATTTTTTTAAACGTTTTACTATAAATCCCACGCGAACAAAGGACAGCGAGTTTTTAGCTAATATTTTAGAGCGTTTAAAAACTTTGAAAAAAATTTTACAAGTATGGTTAAGAAAAAAAAAAAAGGAAAAGATTTAAAACAAGTTTTGGGATCAATTTCTTATGAAGAATTTACTGTCAAAAAAGGTCACGTAGTGGGTACTCCATTTATTATCTACAAACCGGAACGAAGAAACCCTAAAGCTTTTATAGAGAAAAAAAAGTATTAAAAATGTAAGGTTAAAAAAATACACGAGAGTTAGTCAAGATAACTTCTTGACCTTCTCTTTCCCATGTACTCGGGGTTTTGAAAAAAAAAAAATTGTTTGTGTATTAACTTACTTGGCTGCCGATAAAATAATAAAGCACATTAAGCGTGTCTTGTGTGCAAATCAAATTATTTTTAAATCGTCTTTCGTTAAAATCTACTTAGCCCTTCCACTTTTTTATTTAATGTCAGTGTATAATTAATCTGAATTCTAATGCCTTAGTGTAATGCCTATTGCATTAATGTTTATAGAACGAATAGATTAAAAATAGGTCGTATACGCATAGAACTTGTACTAATATTATTTTTACTGAGTAAGTATTTAAAGGCTTTAAAATGATTATTGTTCACTATTCAATTTTTTATAAATTAGAAAGTATTTCAGATTTTTTAAATATTTCAAAATGTTACATGAAACCATTTAAATATTTCAAATGATTGAGAACATTTGAACATCAACAACACAGAATACTGGGTTTCCTTCGGAGTTCGAAATATTTTCGGAGCTATGATAATGAAGTTTTCATCGTTTCTGTCACTAATATTGTTCAAATACCACAGGACATTCCGATTCCAGTCTGTTGTATCTATAGCACGAATTTGTTACTCATGTGCATATTTTTAATTCAAATACCATCGTAAAACTACTCTAAAAAACTTTGAAAAAATGTATAATAAACATTTTTTATTTAATAACGAACAATCTTATTTAAGTACATTTGTATCAAACTAATGTACTATAGATATATTATGGCGTGTCATCCAATATAAATTAATTCTGGTATTTTTACGAAATACCATTTCAATATTATATACTAATATTATATACAAACTCATATGATGGAATGGAAAATTATATTTACAGTTTGATTAATTTCTATAAATAAATTATTTTAAACTATGAAAAAACGTTACCTATATAATTTACCGCGACGAGGAAATTCATAATTAGATACCATTTTCAATCAACTCTTCTAACTTAGTAAAAATTTAAATCAAAATTATTTAATGTAAAATAAATTTATTAATAAACAAACTCAATTTCCCGGTGCATTTTTAAGGTTTTTTTTTTATTTGGTGAAATAATTAAAATAGCTAAATATGTATAAAATTTTAATGACAGATTGAAAATATGTTCAATAAGAAAAACTCATAAAGAATTACTCTTTTTTTTCAATGTCTATAATAGGTATAGCATGAATAATATTATTAAATAAATGAGTTTTCAAACAAACAAATTTGCAATTTTCTTCAAACTATTTATATTCAGACAGTGGCGTAACCAGGATTTTTTTAATGGGAGAGGTCAAAAAATATTTGTTCATTTTCATTAATTTTTTTGATTAAGTTTAATAATGTCTTTCTCTCCATTGAAACTTCATCATCAACGATTATGAAAAAAGCCGGACATACTTCGCACCACGGATATTCTTCGCTTCTAGGGTCAGATACTCTTGATGGGTTTATGGAATTTTAAAGAAACGATAAATCATTTCTACAATAAGACGATTCTGAACGAAAGAAGTTAATTACGTATATAAAGTTCAATAATGGTCGTCATTTTCAACACACTCACCGCTTACCAAGAGTATCTGAAAGAAAAATAAACATCATTGTAAAAACACTAGCTTCTTCTCTTCGTTCAAAATCTAAAATGCATAGTAGAAATTATTATTATTACAATACTTACTAATAAGACGAATTTTAAGTACCTGGAATTGAATAAAAAGATATTGAGCGTAATTTAAATTAGGTATATATTAACTAAATAATAACTTGTCAAGCGTAAGTTAAATAGAAATTCCATAAGGTTATCATTGAAAAAAATCATTATTTTATATTACAATAACCAGATTCATTAAAATTCTAACTTTAAACACTTACAAAAGATTCATTTGAATAACAATTTTTAAGATTTTCTTTCAGTGCCGTAAATTATTGTATTTTATAAGTAAGGTTTTATTAAATTCAAGGTCATAAATCATAATATTAGGAATAAAAAATACGAGTTAATCTCGAGTAACACCAATTTTTCTAATATTTTCAATATTAATTATTGATTAATGCAAAAGTGGTCAATTCATTTTTAAAAATGTAAACAAAATCTATTGCCAGATAGCCGGTGCAAATGTTAAATTTCAAGAGCTATTTGTTTTGGAATTGAAACTAAATAACTATAATCATGCTAAATTAAAATTATTACTATTTTCACTCAAATTGTATATAGTTTTTTATGCTTTGAAAATCTGAATTTTTTTTTTAAATGTCTTCTCAAAAGTACCATCTAGATGAAATTTTGTAACTAAAAAATCGTTGAAAAAGTTATATTACTCAAAAAAGTGGTTTCATAGAAACAAAATATAATAAAAATACAAAAATATACTTCACTTCATTCAGAATCCAAAAGATAAATTCTTTATGGAAAAGTGAACATTATAACATTTTGTTTTGTCCAGTTTAAAGTTTGTATTCGTATTGTTTTCTACATCGACAAAATTTATCAATAGATACCTATTTAAAATAACTTAAATCTTATGTAAATATCATCAAACAGTTGATTAAAATTTAAAAGCGATTCAATTATATTCTTGAAAAATATGACCAATGGGGAGGGCGACTTTGTCCACATGTGCCTTCCTTTGACTTCCATTCTCAGGCACGACTTAATTTTTATACAATTTATTAATTTGAATTATTATTAGGGATGGGTCGAACATAAATTTTTTCAAACTCGAACTACCATTTTTTCTCGAACTGTTCGCACTCGAACTCGAACTTGAATCTGAATTTTATTCGAACTACTTTCGAACTTTCGAACTTAAAAAAATTAAAACATTTGAGAATCTATCCATAATTAATTTGAAAAGAATAAATATAATAGTAGTAAAATTATAAGTTAATATTTAAAAGTTATATGTTTTAAATGCTTTAATACTTTTAAGTTTCAATTGTTGAACTTTTAAATAAACATTTTCAAAACAAGTAAAAGCAAAAATTTTGGGAAAAAAAAATTTTCCGATTAAATTGTTCGAGCATTCTAACATACACTTAACTAGAACTATTCGAACTGTTCCGAGATGTTCGAGTTCGAATTCGAACTGACTTTTCTTTCGAACTTCGAACTGTTGGAATTTCTTAAAGTTCGAGGTGTTCGAGGGTTCGAAGAGTTTGAGAACCCATCCCTAATTATTATCATATTAAAGTGTATTGTCACATTGCTAACAATAAACATAATTTACTTTAGTCGACGAAAAGGGTGAACACGTCTTTTGTTTATTCATTATCAAAACGTTATTAAACAGTTACAACAAAATGTACCTATGAAAGTTTTGTCATCAAAAAATTTGTCAAAATCCAAACGGACGTCATAGCATAACATTTTAAATGGCAAAGCACACACGCGCGCGCCAATTAGGGGATGCAATTCTAATTAAGACGTTATGTTGTCGAATACAAGATAATGAACTCCCGTCCATTCCCTATATGAAACCCGTGTTCCACGCAATTTCATGTTAAGTAATTAATAATAATAATTTATTTATATAGCAAAAACAAAATAAAAAAAGCAGGACATACTTCGCACGATGGGTGTACTTCGCACGACGGGTGGTATTCTCTTGACGGGCGTATTAAATTTTAAAAAAACGATAAATCATTTCTTCAGTAAAACGATTCTGAACGAAGGAAGCTAATAATATAAGAAAAAAAAAATTTTCGAAAAATGTCCAAAATTTTTTTTCACATTTTTAAAATTTTCTTGCGCCAAAATCTTTTTTATAGGATTTTCTATCTATGTTTAAATTTTCATAAAATTCGGATCAAAAAATGATGGTTTCCGAGTCGT
>JAIPRM010002282.1:0-31378 GCA_025469315.1 Stegophylla sp. TES_Ste_2020 | reverse complement strand
CTATGTTTAAATTTTCATAAAATTCGGATCAAAAAATTATGGTTTCCGAGTCGTTTTTGTCAAATTTTGGGTAGTTTTTTCCAAAAAAAACATAGAAGAATTGAGAAATTCAAAAAATGACCTCTTTGAAGTACAATATAGAGGCGAATTGGGTTTCAAAAAGTTATTGATCGAAACTTTTGGACAAGTATTTCTATACGAAAAAAAAGGTTAACAGAAAAAAAAAGAAAAAAATAAATAAAAAAAAAGAAAAAAAAATAAAAAATAAACATCATTGTAAAAACACTAGCTTCTTCACTTTGTTCAGAATCTAAAACAAAGTAGGTAAGAATTTATGTTAGAAACTTTAATTGGCTCTCAAGAAAAATTTTAAAATATCAGTGGTGGCTCTCGGACTGAAAATGTGACAAACCTTTAAAAATAATACTACCAATAAATTGCAATATTATATATATATAAATTTTCTAATGATCAATGTTCAAATAAAAAAAAAATAAATAATAATAATAATAATAATAATAGGTTGGTGTCAAAGACAATTCGGGTGAGATAGTTTTATCAATTGAGTGGTTGTCGGACCTACCACCTCCATCCATAACAGTAAGTCACTACGGGGATGGCGATAATATTGTTGTCGTTTTCGTTTTCGTTCTACGTGCGCTGCACAGGCGAAGAATATCGTTTGAAATTTCGTGTGACGACGACGACGACGGTTCACTTGGCTCTGCCATTCTGCGCGCCATCTTATTTTCGTCGAGAGTTGAATATTCGTTTCCGTGGTCACCATTCTCCTTCATTTCGGATGCAACGACACAATACACTTCGCCGGCATGAGTTGACACTATCTGTACGACGCGTTTGCAACAACAACAACAACTAATACAATGCCGCCTTAAACCCGAACATTTAACATTTCATTTTTCTATCGGCCACTGCAGCCCATTGTGGTCGTTATGTTGTTGTGCCGCGCGACGATCATTATTATGATGTGTCCAGAATATTTTTCATTTTTCATCCTTCGTATGATTTATTAATTTAATGGCGGGAAAAAGAAAACGGACGATGATATTAATTATGGTTCTCCGTTAATGTCGTGCGTACAAAATATTCCTCGCGGAAGAATGATCGGCCGAACTCGTTTTTATTGTTTACACGAACATTAATAATTGTTGAATAACAATAATCGACCGAGTACGATGTATATATATATATATATATGCTGAAAGGATACAATATATGTATATTATTGTATGTACAGAAAACGAATTCGCATTAAACTTTATCAGAAAGCCATTATTGATGTATATATATATAATATGTATATATTTATTTTTTATTTTTACCACAGTCAATTGATCAAACGAAAATGATTTTTAAATAAATCTGAATGATTGAGAAAAAAATCGGGTTTTTTTTCAAATATTTTTATTTCAAATGCCAACAGTAATGAATGTAACCGCTGCAAAAGATTAAGTAACAATTCGTACATTTTATCCTTATCCTTTTTATGTAAAAACAATAACAACGAATAATTAATGTGTGATTAATATATGGACTCAATGCTTGGTAGGTATACCTAATATGTTACAGAGTATATTTTCACTGGGTGGCAAAAAAATATTTCTTTAAATTAGATATACAATAAAACGTTAATAGTGTCATTCATTTGTTTCACGTTTGTTCATCATAATACTAGAAATAGGATATTGAATATTAGTAATCTAAAAAAATAAAAATGTATACAAAGCTGTCATAAAAACTCTCAAAAAAATTTTAAAAAAAATAAAAAATTCAAATTAACTGCTTGAGTAACAATAATCTTATTAATCGTTCAGTGAAAATTTGACAGCTGTAAAGGTAAACTTCTGCTGTACATACAATAACTATTTACAATCAGCCATTCAATGTTTTTCATGTCGTTAAACGTAAAGTATATTAAATATGCCAAAACAGGTAAATCATTTTTAAATTTTTTAATTTTGGAAAAAATAATTTGATATAAATTTAACCATCTGTAAAAAATATATGAAAATAGAAAAAATGGCTTGAAAACCAACTAAGTTTGAAAAATGTAAAATAAAAGATGCATTCTTAAATTATATAGAATATAATATTCTATGATACACGAAACGATTTTTGTGCTTGGAAAGCATTGTTGCCTGTTGAAGATCTCTATCAAAAAAAATCGAAAAACTATTTTATGAAAAACGAATAGGTGAATTATCACAGTGAGTTTTCGTAATTTTTGTCGATCAATTTTCCTTATTTAATGAAGACTTATTAAAAACGTCTGGGCGATATTTGTGTAGACTAATTTTGTGTGAACTAGCTAAAATACTCACTGATATTAGGTTGTTAAATTCCACGGGAATATTCGTACGCGTGAACACGACGATGTTCTTAGAAAAAAATGATGTTTTTGAAAATGTTCTCATCCGACTTACGTATAATTACGGATGTTCAATACACTCGTGAATGTGTAATGTGTATCAGATTAAAATTAAATATTTAACCCCCGATAATACGTAACGTTAGCCAACAATTTTCGAATTGAGAAATTAATTTCGTTACATAATATAGACTCGTTTTTATTTCCAAGTAAACGATCTATGCCGCTGCGCTCGTCGTGAACTTCTTAACACGTGCACATCAATAGTATAATTTCCATTAAAATACACCCCATCGGTTTAATTATTGAGATGCAATCAATATTACTGTAAATAATTCCAATCTAAATTTTCGATTAAATTAACTTGATATTATATATTATGCTTCTTTACGTTGTGTCGTAGAAAGTGATATGCCGTGGGAATATTCCCATAGCAAAGAAATATATACTTCGAAATTTATCGGTAATATTTCCACAATCTATTTTACTTTCTTAAATGAGATTTTTTATCTTTTTATCTATCATTTGGCCACTCTGTTAGGTCGACTTGTATACACATATAAATATTGAATTATTTATTCAATATAAAATTTAACTATTTATTAAAAGAATATAAAGAATAGTTTGTTTTGTTTTTAGATTCTGAGTGAGCTGCAAGATCTGTTGATTTTACAATTGTTTTTTTTTTTATAAGAACATTTTATCCAAAAACATAATATGTTATAGGATTTATTTTTCGTGGAAAATTTTGCGTAAAAAATAGCTCAGAGAAGTGATTTTTAAATTTTTCATGTTTTTATATAGAAAAAGTTATATCACAAATAAGAATAACATAACCATTTATGTTTTAGTTGATAATAATTTAATTGAATGGTCAGGATGTTCTTTGTGCACTTTTTATTTTAGCTCATAGTAAAAACATCCATTCTTTGGAGATTTTTATTAATTGCTGGTATATTCCGAAAGAATATTCCCTCGCTTTTAAATTCTGGATATTGATCTATCCTTAGTTGTAGGTATTCTAACCTAGTGTACCTTAACCTTTTTGTTGTGGTAACCCACAAATTGGATACTCGATTTTTTAGCAACCACTTAATATATTTTTAAACACGCGCATAGATTACTGTTAAACCAGATATACGTCACGAAAAACATAATGCTTAGTAATTGCAGTTTTTTTTTCAAACTATTATAACGTTTATTTGTTTAGCGTATAAATTCATAAATATATAATATGTGTAATAGACATTGGATTTTTAAAATTAATAGCTAGATCGTCGCTATTAATCTAAAATGATTTTTCCGACCCTTTTTCAGATAAAATCTGTAAAACTATTTTCTATATTTATTAAAATTTCCAGTCGGTTTCCAATTTAATCCATTTTGTTGCCAGTATACGAAATTTAATTTCACATAAGTAAATAGTCTAAAAAGCACTGCACGTTTTTAAAGTTTTTTAGTTCTGTCAAATTGGTTGAGTAATTTTGAACAATTGACCGTTATTGATATTATATAGAATATTTCAATACGATTTTACAACTGATTTATTACCCCCACCTAAGTAATATTTTGTATAAATATTTTTTATCACAATATGTTGATTACCGTGAATAATTAGTTTGTGGCCCTCAGATTTAAAAACACAGCTCAAGCCAGCTTATTTCGTTGTTGAATTTTCTGGAAAATCCGTTTCGGAAACTTTTTATCGATTTCATCGAAAGCTGAGTTCGCTGGGTTCATAAATTAATGCCACCACGATGTTTAATTATTTATTAATTAATAACACGTCGTGAATAATAAATTAAACGGTTGACAAAAATTATTTTATTTAAGTTTTGTTCGTTTTCGTGAGACATTTTCTAGAAAATGATTTCGCGTGATGATAAATAATTGTTATTACATTCGGGGTATTTTTATTAGTACCTAAGGGAAATAATTTTTTCCCCGAGACAAATCGCATTATTTTCTTACACCGCCTACATATTTTCCAATTTTCCATGCACAGAGATATATGTGTGAGTGTCGTGTGTGTCTATATACGTTCAACTATATCGTCTTATAATAATTTATGTACATAAACACTCTGAACAATATAACTTATATCGAAAAATAAATTGTTTTCGTATGACTACACAATTTTTTGAAAATATAATTATTTATAAAAATTATTATCCGAACAACATAGTCTTTTTTGTTTTATAAATTCAATTTCTATATTATAGTAAGTGCATGACATTTTTAAACGTAATTATTGTGTGTCATTGGTTATAACTTGGGTTGGGATTTCTTTAAACTTTGTATTTATTTCCAAACGTTGATGTGCGATGCTTCTATGGTCACAAATTCGTTACTTTTGAATGAGAATAAGAGTATATATATTTAAAGCTATGTGTAAAAACTTTAAAAATAGCGCTCCTGTGTGAATTCCGGTTTCGCGAGATTATACGATACGTTTTCTGCTATTTCAGAACTATGAATTTTAGATTTTGATCGGTTTGAGAAAACTTTCGGTATAACACGGGCGAATTCCGTTTCGGAAAACATTTTATGCTACGGTAAAAAAAAGTGACGAAAGTTACATGTAGTAACGCCGTCAAACACGTCAGTGACATAAACACAAAAAGGTACTAACATTTGAAGAGTATATAATTTATTACACAACATTATCGCAAACCATTAAAATATTATAGTTTTGAAAATTATTATTGTATAACGCAATTTAATAATATTAATTCAAATTTAAGTAATTTAATCTTTCAGCAGCATTGTATAATAACGGAACTTAATTAAAAAAATACGTTATTTAAAATTATCATAAATTAAAAGCACTAAATATTATATTATAATATTGATGCGTGACGTACGTGATGTATTTTTATTCTACATTAATATCCTTAAGTACGCACCCTTTTATTATATGATTGTTGAATATATTTTAATTGTTCTGTAATTCTATTTTTTTATGATCATCTCATTAAAGTATTCAGTGTGTATTGATATTATAACATTACGATTTGTCATTTCTTATTAATCATTATATCTTTAATAATAATAATTTAAAGCTATTATTTTATTTGCTGTTAATAATTTATCGCGTTTCTTTCATTATATTATTCATTATTTCGTTTTGTTCCGTAGATTTGATTAGCTTTTATTCATTCAACAACTTACTTAATATTATACTTTTAACGCATTGTTGGCTTCAATCATTTATTCAACTTTTAAACATCCGTCCTTGATTAATGACCAGTTGAAATTAATCAACGTGACTACAAAACAAATTAACAACCTATATTGTCGTAAGGTGTAATTTATAAGGTTATCTGCGCCTTTTCGAACGAAAATAATTCAATGTTATTTCTAACACACGATTTCTCGAGAATATTAAGTTACTCGCGTGGAAAAGAAATTACAAAAGAGTCCGCCGAACTTTTCTTTTCTTCTAGTAATAGAGAACTTTGCGGTCGATTCAACCAAAAGTTAAAAGCTTTCAGTTTAAAAGTAATTAGTCGGCATTTCTCTCATAACGTTTATTTCCTATTTTAATTCCCGAATTAATATATTTGATTTGTTTTTGATTTTCCATTGGAAACAAAATAATTTACGAAATCCGATTTGATCTATTTTATTGTTAAAAAGTTATAAATATTTATATCGATAAAAACAATCAAAAACTATCAAACATGACGATTGAAATTAATGAGGCGATGATCGAATGTGACCGATTTTCAGAGTATCAGTAAGTAATGAATAAAATCGTATTATAGTTCATAAAATGATATCGTTTAATTTGCATAAACATAAAATACATACTATAAAAAAATTGAATTTTGACCTTTCTGCGTGTTAAATATTTTCCATTGCTCCGTTATACTAAATTATTGATTGAGTAAATAAATAATTGTAAATAATTGTAAATAATTGAACTGGAAAATGTATATTTTTATTGAACTTACATTAGAAATATTTTAATAAATTCTGTTGAAAATAATATCGTTCCTTTGACGTCTATATGAATTTAAAAATGATGTTGAAATATTTCAATTATATCATAGATTAAGTATACTTAATCTATGATAGTATTTTAGTTTCCGAAAAAAATATTTTAAATTTATCTTGTTGTCAAATGAATTAAATTACAAAATAATAATAATAATTATGATAACAAGGAGATATTATGCAGCCCATTGTAAATATCATTACATCAAAACTGGTACTTACTTATTAAAGTCTAAAGGTATTATTATACAACATACTTTTATGTCCGATAAAGTCGAAAGGCTTTATACTAGGTATCAGTTAATTAATATTAAAAGATAGAATAAAATTAATAATTAATTAATTTGCTACCGAGTAATAATATACCCTTCGTCTTTATAGGCTCAAAATGCACGCATTTTATTAGCATACCAAAATATATTGCACGAATAATAATTACATTATTTAAGACAATATTTTGTTAAGGTATTATATACTATATACAGAGCTACCAGTAAAAATATGTATAAATTAGTTGAAAATAGTGACTAAATATTCATAAAAAATAACATTTAGTGACTGTGTTTAAATTTGAATATATGAATTCTTGAACTAACAAGTAATTACTGTTTTTTATACACTTCATTTTTTAGTATAAATGATTATTTAGTCACCTTTTTTATGTAAGTAACTAATAATAAAAATAATACAGAATTCTTTATAGTATTAAATTCCTTCGTTCAGAATCGTCTTAATGATTTGTCGTGTCTTCAAAATTCTACACAAGAGTATCTAAGCCGAAGAGCGAAGGGTGCAAAGTATGTCCGGCTTTCTTGTCTATACTTTACTTTTTCGAGCTAAATTTAATAATTGTCTTTATTTATTATTTATTTTTTTTTTTTTTGACTACTGAAAATGCTTTCTTTAAGGATTTATCTCGCTACAAAATTCAAATTTTATTATTTATAAGATCTATGTAGAAATTAATGTTCAACATCGAAACGATAATTAAAAACACGTATAAAAACTTTATTTCTAAATTAATAGTTTTTAGTGTTTTTACGAAATTAAATTTTAATATTTAAAACATATATTGCTCTACGGTAATAATACATTTATTATTCATTAGTCATTAAAATATACTTCGAATCGCAAGCAAATAATTAAGTTTAAGGACCGCCATTAAAATCAATCAAGGGCGAATGACATTATTCGTAATGAAAATAATTTTTGAATATTTGGCTTTCAAAAACCACGGCAATAATAATTATAAAATAATTAATTAATAATTTATTCTATATAATCTGTTTTGCCATTATTCATGACAAGTTTTAAAGCATAAATACATAGTTAATATAATTTCGTGAGCACATTATGTAGATTAAGAAACATAATAATTTTGCTGTTAATACTTCCAGTGAACATATAAATATATAAACACTCATTACTGCAAAATTTTGTCAGATAAGTATACAAAAATATATCTAAATGAATATAAATTTTATGTAATTATTAACTATGCTGAAATATATTAATAAACATGTATGTATGATCGTGTGAAAAAAAAATAAAAAAAAATATGTTCATTCAAATTCGATAACGAAAAGCTGTGAACTGTTTGAGTATATTATTAAATTAAACCGATTTAAATCAATTTACATCCCATCCCAAATCGGCATCCATGGTAATCGCCCATGCAGACAGGTTCCACCTTCGTCTTGAAGCAGATGGATCTCTTACCACCCAAACATAAACCAATATGAAGACATGATCCAAGTATAGAAACTCAAATTTAATTCATATATATTAAATGATAATAATATTTGTCCCAAAGAATACGGTTGTGTGTCATATTTTCCTGTTCAATACTCATTCTATAAAATAAATTTCATATTTAATATCAGTCCCAACTTTTGCATTTCTGAGAAATATTATCTTCATTGAAACTTCTCCTAACTCTTAATATTCTGGACATTTATTTTGCTAATTTATATCATCCTAATTTTTACAATTATTCCTATTAATATCATTCCATGAAAAAACTATCTTGAGATATCATCACAGAAAAATATTTCCCTGAAAAATACTGATCTCTAAATTTATTTTCCTAGTTTATACATATCCACACTCAAAAGTCAAAATTACTTTCTAACGGGTCGCAAAATGTCTTGTATACACTCGTACTTCCCGACAACAGGAACGCATCAAAACACTAACTGCCTATTTGAAGTTCTTAAGATCCTGCTATTAGGTTATGTGAAGAAATTCGCCAAAAAAAAAAAGCACTGTGGGAACATTCGTTCTGTTGAAAATTTTGACTTCTGAAATCACCGATCGCTGATTTTCCGAATGTAGATTATCGATTAAAACTCAGTGGCTCCCAACTTTTTTGCGTGAGCGGTCCATAAATTTTGTATATTTTGGGATCCATTAACTCAATATGTACAGGTAACAAAATTAAACATACAAAAACTAATATAAAATAGACACTTATCCTATACACATATGATAATTATACTAGCCGTAAACCGTGCATTTCGGTTTTTGCATAAACCTGCCCGTCAAAATCAGTTTAAGCCCGTATAAACTGAATAAACTTTTTGATCTTATTTATTTAGATCACAGTGTTGTGAAGGTTACTGAAGTGCTTAATTGGGCCATCAAAGCCGGTCAAAGTCGGTTTAACTGTTTCGAAAATCAGACCGTAGAAACAAATAAACATTTAAATTTTAGATCCTGAGTGGAGGGAAAAAGCTTATGATTTTTTCAATGACATTTATTCTAAATAATTTATCCCCTGTTCTGTGAACACTTTATCGTAGGTATGCATAAAACTAAGAATAAAACATTTAGTTAAAAAAAAAAAAAAAAAAAATATGAAATTACCTTATGAAAAACTTTTTTTTCGTTTAATATTAAAAAAAGCCGTTTTTTCAGTACCCTAGCGAGTATACTAACCTACAACTTATTTTTATCAACATACGTAACAGTGTACCGTTTGAAAGAAGGTACAATAGAAAAATAATTAAGAAAAGTAAAAGATTTATTAATGTGAATCGGTAAATTTTAATATCATTAGGTACACAGTAGGCATAGTAGAAACACACTAATATAAAAAAGATACCTGTCGCTGTTGACGAAAATGCGTGTCGTGTATTGGCCGCAACGTATTGAACGTTTAAAATATTAAATTCTATAAATCACTAAAAAGATATCTGAAAATAAAATTATAATTTATTGTCTCGAATTAAAAAAATAAACTCGAATTACATAGATTATAGACATAGAGGGACTCGT
Organism: Stegophylla sp. TES_Ste_2020; assembly: GCA_025469315.1. Lineage (NCBI taxonomy): Eukaryota > Metazoa > Arthropoda > Insecta > Hemiptera > Aphididae > Stegophylla > Stegophylla sp. TES_Ste_2020. Next base: position 21,714 of record JAIPRM010002282.1, on the reverse strand, counting down.
ATTAACAATATTGACTGCGCCACGGATGTACGGTGTCATAGAATATACTCTGTAGAATGCACATTGCACAACATAGAGCGTCTAACGTTTAGTGATTCCGGCTAGGTGTTTTAATCCCTTAGGGGTTGAATTTTAAAAATTTCTTTCTTAGTGCACCCCTACGTAGTGATATGAAGACAATCTGAAAATTTCAAGGAAATCAGTGGTATGTTAGTTTTGGCTGTGTGTTGATTCTCAGTCAATCAGGACAAAGTCGCTTATACAGGGTTTCCCAGTACTATATACCAAAGGCAATAACTTATGCTCTATTTATAATTTCTTATTTAATTTATTTTTTTTAATTTAATTATTAGTAAGCGTTGTGCTACCTACAGCAATAACGTATATATATATATATATATATATTTTAACTCAAAATTTTCTAATTTGAAATTTTATTTTACAGTTTTCAACAAAATTTTAAATAGTCATCTTACAAACTTGATTTTTTGAAAAATTTGGTGGTTTAATGTCTTATTAAATTTGGTAATTTATTTATAATGATTTTATTTAACTTATTGAAAATGCTAATTTTCTTGTGTATAATGTTGAACCTTGAATTATTGTATGTATGCGAATGTATGATAATTAATTCACATTTTCAAAGAGTTAAAAAAAATCATAATAAATAAATAACCAAACTTCAATTTTTACCCGCGAAAATGTTTTATAAATCAAGTTTACAAAATAGGTATTTTGCATTTTTTTTGAGACTGTAGTACCTATATACAATTTCTTATTTAAAAATTTGGATCCTCAAAAAAAAAAAAATGTTTACGTTCTTTCTGTATGTACCGCAATGCTCTAATAGTTAAGGATGAGGGGATTTTATATGTATTTTTATTTTTTTTTTAACATCTTTACGCTAAGTATTTAATAATGAATTATGCAATATATGTGAGGCCATGTTAAATTTTCAGTTCTTAGTATCAAAATAGCAAAATTAAAAATGTTGTGAAATAAAAATTAACAAAAAACAAAAATTTGTTAAAACATATGCTAATTTGCTTCGTTCAGGATATAAAATTAGAACTTTATCCATATGAAGTAGAGTTAAATTTAATTTTTGGTAATTTTTTCTTTGAACAGCAAAAATACATTGTATTTTCGATCAACCGAATCATTTGTAATTGAACAAAATAATATAATGACTTTGATAATGAGAAGCGAATTAAACGCGGATAAATATTAAATCACGACAATTCTGTACTAGGTAACAGATACTCGCCCTGTGTACGAGATGGAATCTATCACTTTGCAGTCAGTGCGCGGGGTTGCAGGCCGTGGTGTAATCACTTTTCCCGGTTTATTCAGGATTCGCTTAGGACCAGCTTCACGCGTAAAACGTCTGGTTCGTATAATGTATAGCCTATAACGGGTGATATATTGCGTCGCGTTCAAAATAAACCTCGACCGAACATCCTCCTTCTCCGCCGTTTTTGTCACAGACCATGTTTGCATAATGTCGTCACTTTTTTCAACAATTCGTAAATTGGTTCAACAATTAAATGTTTCTCCACTCCTACCTATCCTTAATGACTTCCTTCAGTTCTTTATAGAATCATTTTTCCAAATCTATATTTTAGTTTTTTGGCCGCATAAGCTCACGAATTTGATTCGCGATCAGATCGAGACACGACGAAACTTAAATGACCTTGTTTTGATTTTAATAGTGAAAAAACAACATTCGTTTCATTGTGTTTTTTTTTTTTTTTTTTTTGAGGGGAGGAAGACATTAGTACTGAAGTATAATATATTTATTTATGCTTAATTTACATAATACTCCATTGATTGCTTGAAAGTACTAAGTAGAATGTTGTTTATGCAGTCTATAAATATAAAAATAAAACGTAATCAATAAAAAGTTTCCGACGGTATTGTAATTCAGATTACGAATAATTCGATAAGTGTGTCGAACAAACAAAAGCTCGGCTAGGCTTTTTGCGAGGACAACGTTTTGCACTTAAACCATAAGTGTACTTTTTCAGTGTTTTAACAAAACTAACAAGAGCGTCTCTCGTCTACAATTTAATTGAACCTTCATTGCTGATGTAACACAATTATTATTATAAACCTGTATCGCGAGAATGCTTCCGCTTTGTCGTTGAAATTTGTCTAACAATTTAAATAATTGTTTAATATAATTTTACCGTCAATTTAAGTCGTGACCTCGTGTGCTACATACGAGCGAACGAACTAAAACAATAAAACCCATTGTTGATAGTGGATTCTTGCGAATTAAAATCTATAAATTCAAGAGCTGAATATTAGAGGCATAGATTAAATATGAAAGAGCACAAAATAAATATGTTTAACAGTTTTATTTGTTTATTTACAATTTATTTCTCCAGTGCTCAAGCTCACAAACTTAGAAAAATATCAAATTTTATCATTCGTTTGTAATACGTTGAATCTCATTCGTTTAGATTTTATTAAATTTCACATTCTTTCAAACAAAATCCTAAAAAATAACAGTAAATTTAAGTAGAAATAAATCCAATGATAAATTTAATTTTTTTAGATTCTGAGTGTAGTGAAGAAGCTTATGATTTTACAATGATGTTTATTCTTTAAATTTTTTTTTCTCTTTCTTTGAACACCTTTTCATAAAAAAATAATACTTGTCTAAAAATTAGAATCAGTAAATCTACAAATCCAAAATCACACCTAGATCAGTTAATTTTTCAAATTTCTCGATACTTTTTCAATAATGAGGAAAATCTGTCGTTAAAAAAACCGGAAGAATAATTAAACATTTTACAACGGTTTGATTGAAAAAAATCAAAGATAGTACAGACAAATTTTTAGGTGTATTTCTGGTTTACTAACACGCTAAAAGGTTGGTAATATTTTTTCGCCATCTTATGTATTTTTCGACATTAGATACGATGGTGAGAACTAAAATCTGCATGCGCATCAATAGTTTCTTAGTAATTCTATTTTGAAAATTCAGTATTTTCGGGTATTATATTAAAAACCTACTATTTCAACTGTTTTTAACGCTGTTCTTGCAGTACATTAGTCTTGTTAAAGTGACCGGACGTGACGGTACCCGGCTCAAACCTTACTCTGTAAACTAATTTTTTCCCATTTTTTTCAACTGTGGTCCGTGACTGACCAGAGGCGATACGATAAACATTATAACTAATTATGTTGTAGTGAATTAATGTTGATTTACGATAATTAGATCCACTTTATTATTTTACAATGATGTTTATGCATTATTGTAATTTGAAATTATTTATGGAGTATTCATTAAGTGTAAGAGAGGTTATAAAAATCGATTTTCATTTTTCGTAAATGTTGTATATAACCAAATAACTTTTAGTTCAACATATAAGTTCAATGAGTGTATATAGGTATAAAATGTGAGATCAATGTACAACCAGACAAAAATGAACTGATTTTGTTATTTTTGTCGAATTTCAATCAGTTGATGATACTAGTAATTATTATTAAGTAACTTATAGTACAAATTTTATCATTTACACGAATAATGAACTGAAAATGGATTATTTTGTGATTAAATAACAATTGTTAAACACATCGAAATTTACTATTATTATATATTAACTAAAGCTCCGCTCAGAATCGTTTTATTAAAGAAAAGGTTTAAACACGATTCAACACGCCCGCCAAGGGTATCCCACCATAGATATTCTTTGTGAAGAATATCTATGGTGATAGTGTGTGGAAGAATATCCATGGCGAAGTACGTCCTTTTTTTTTTTTTTTTCTTCAAATATAAATTCTTATCAAGCATTATTATATTTTTTTATATTTTACAGTCGTCTCCTCGTATAGAATCTCAGTGACCACTACCGTGAGAAGTCCAGCACAATAATTGTGTTCATCGGAACATACTTAAACACGGAAATCGTTTTTACACCGTTCACATATTATTCTCAACAATGCAAGTGGTCAAAGAACACGCGAAGCATTAACAACGGTTATGGACGAGTTACCTCTTACCGAATTCTCTTAGGAGTATTAGCGATAACCCAAAGCTATGGCTGAGGTAAGGACTTTTGTTATCAAAGGTTATAAAGATTTGGGTAAAGCGAGGATTTTATTTTCTCATGCATTATCGGTATAATGTGTATTTTTATTTCTTTTTCCGTGAGACTCACACAAATTACCTAAGTGTAGGTAATAGGACCCATTTAGTTTTATTTTATATAAATTAAATTAAGCGTAAGCGATATAATTAAAGCGTACGATTTACAATAAGTTATTAAGAGCGAGTCAATAAAATAACAATTCAACCACTAGTCTTAATCCCTGAGGTTTTTAAGGAGAAAATAACTTTAAAATTATTTAGAATTTTACAATGCAATAAACAATTCTTTACAGACAGCTCAGTATAAAACGGGTTATAAAATAAAATGGATTTCAACAAATTAAAATACCATACCATCGATTATGAAAATACTATCTATAATCAATGATTAAACATATTTCATACTAACCGTCACCAATTCGGTATGATATAGCAAAATGACAGATGTCTCTTATTGTAGAACGTATAAATTATAATATTACATTACATAAAGGTATTAATTTTCGCTCGGTCTAAAGGTCGTGTGCGTGTGCGTGTGCGTGTGTGTGTGTGTTTGTGAGGGGAGGGGTTAGGACAGTATCGTGTTATAGCTTAACGATGACCGAAATCTAATTATGACATACACTGTTATTATTCATTAAAAGCTTGTCACAAAAAATAATATGACTACATTGATAAATCCGGTGTATTTTTTTATAATATCTACGTAAATGATATTATATGGGTTTGTTGTGGATACGTCATAAATATCACTACGGTGTATAATTAATTATTAATATAATAATATGATTACTGGTTATAATAACGTGATAGGCGTTGTATAATTGTCTTTTGATAAAAACGATTCAATAAAAATAATAATAAGTTAATGCATTCTAAAATCAAAAAAACCGGACGTAATTCGTATCATGGGTATTCTTGTTTTTCAAGAGGGACTCAGTGGGAGCGTTAAATTAAAATATTAAAATAAATAACGATACAATCATATCTGTAATAGAAGGATTTAGAGTGCAGTTTCAGTTATTCAGAAATATTTTGGATACCCTTATATGCATTTGAAATAACGCAGAACCAGCAGCATTTTTATTTTATTAATATTTCCAACCACCTGTCTGTGTGAAAAAGGGTTTTCTACAATGTCAAATTTGAAAACGCATAAAAAAAAAAAAAAAAAAATGAGGCATCAAACCGAACATGATTTATCGATTTTACTGTCTAAAATCGAGTCAAGATGGAAATTGTCATGTGAAAATATTCAAAGTGAAATATCACGTTAACTTTTTCTCATTTTTTAACAAAAATTAAACATTATCCATAAATACAAAAATTTTCATTTTTAATATTTTATTATAACAGTATTCCTACTAGCGACATATTCTAGCTTTTAGTAGTTAATAATAAAACTTTTAGGTTCAGAGTGGAACTAAGAAGCTGTTAAATTTACATTTTACAATGATGTTTATTTTTACTTTCCTGTTAACAATTTTTCATATAGAAATACTCATTCAAAAGTTTCGTTCAGAAATTTTTTGAATTAGACCCCTGCAGCTCTAGGGTGTATTTTGAAAAAGTAATTTTTTGAAATTCACAATATTTTTCCTAAAATTTGGAAAAATCTACTCAAAATGGAACAAAAACGCATTTAAAATATTTTTTATTTTAATCTAAACTTCATGAAAATTTAATTATAGATTGGCTATAATATGAAAAATATTTTGGTGAAAGAAAAATGTTTTTTTTTTTTTAATTTATTTTTATTCTTAAACAAAATTTGTTTTTTCCTTTTCTCATTTAATAATAGCATATAATACTGAGTTAACTTTTTTTCTTTTTCATAATAATAAAAAACTTTATGATTTTTAAGTAAAATTGTACTAAATAAATTGAAGCTCCGTTTTATTGATGAAATATAATATGAATTATCGTTTCTTTAAAATGTAATACACCTAGGTCTAAAGGAAAATTCTGATTCAGAAAAAGTTGCTAATTGAAACTTTTGGATAAATATTTCTATACAGTATTCATAGAAAAAAAATAAACATTATTTATTTATTTATTTATTGTAAAAACACTAGTTTCTTCGCTCCAATCAAAATCTAAAATGGTTTAAAAGCTTTAAATTAGGTAACCACTCAGAAAATATTTAAATAGGTACGAGATTCGTATACAATGTAGTGGTGCCAGAATGAATTTGGCACCACCATCGGAAAAACCTTTTTTTCAGAAAATTGGTAAGTATGCAAATTCTGAAAATTGCTTAGCAAATTTTATCAAATAATTTGCAAAATTTTGGTGCAGGTTTTAAGTTTCTAGCACAATGTGGTGGTGCCAACTTCACGCACGTAACTTATCGCCTATCAGGATAAATACATTAAATTATTAAAGTAGATAATATAATTTTAAACAGGTTTTTATTTTATATTGGCGACGTTTTTACAAAGACAAATTTTTGAACAAATGTATTTTGAAATATACTCAAAATCCGACATTTTCATGAAGTATTAATAATAATAAAAAAATATATATCACAAGTAAAATGCAATAATATGCATTAGAAATGTAATTTTATTTTAAAATATGCATATTTGTGTAATACCTCAAAATATGCAAACTAAAATATTTTATTTTTGAACTCGTTAGATTGCGATCCAAATTCACAATTCATCCAGCAACTTTTTAATGTACTCAGTAAAAAAATGAAAATACATGAAGAATTTCCTGGCCCTAGTGATGACTGCATTTTATTATAAATTTATGCAAACGTTCGAAAAGGTCGTACCAGGGATTTTCGTAAAGAACTACGAATGACGAGTGGAAATGTCCGATGAGTGTGTTATACTGAAGATAGTATACTGAATATTTTTATATAGTTGCTTTTATATAGTCAATAAAATGTTATTTTAATTTTATTTATTTTATTTTATTTTTTTTGCACGTGAAACTGTACGCGACAAATTATTTTCCACCAGATTTTTAATCACTTTGTTAATGTTGTTTATAAAAAACGAAATTCCCCAACTTTGTGTTTTAATTTTCTACGGGTGCCAATGGTAGGTGCCTACTATTTAATATTAATATCTCGTTTTGATTACGCTTTTACTCTTTTTACTTTTTTTTTTTTTTTTTTTTAAATTGAACAAAGGAGATTACTGTTGGTATTGTTTTTTTACTCTCGTTCTTTGACTCTGATTTGTAATTCTACGCATTGCAATCCTAAACTCCAATTATTCAAATTTTATCTAATTACAATTTTCGATGGAATCTTTATGCGCTGTATATCAGTAATTCTTCGTCTTTTCTTGCCTGTAATGAGGAATTTAAGAATTTCGATAAAATCAATAAGAAATTCTGATTATATAAGATTATCAAACGTATTTTATGGGAATGTCTTTCGTCTTAATAGTCAAGATACTTTGTTTTTCAAAATGTGTATTATATTCACCCCACTTTTATAATTTTTAAATCACAGCTCAAAGCATACTAGTTAAAGGCACAACTCAATTCGATTGTCAAGCAAATAATGAAAAAGATTTATTGAAGTTATTGTTTATTTTCCTGTGATCCAGTGGCGTTTTTAGACCATTTTCTGGGGAGGAACGAATCATCCTCACAAAATGAAATGATTACACGAAATAATAAGTAAACAAGGTTGTTTTTCATGGGGAGGAAGGAAGGAGGAATGGTTCAGTAAATAAATATATTTCTATTCAATTTACTAGATATTGTGTGAAGTGTTGAAAGTGTTGGCTACACAATCACGAATTTTTCATACTTATAATTGTTGTCACGTTTCCTGATAGTAAAGATAGAACGAAAGTCTCGTTCTGCCTCTTTAGTCTCTAATCTCTATGCATTGGAAATTTAAACTATTGTTGGGACTCTAAAAGGTTACTTTAAATTCTGAGCAGAGCGAAGAAGCTTATGAATTTACAATGATGTTTATTTTTATTTTTTTCCCCCGTTCTGTAAACACTTTTGCGTATAGAAATACTAATCTAAAAGCTTCGATCAGTTACTTTTTGAATCGAAATTCAATATTATGTCTATAAAAAGATGTGCCTTATCTGATAACATGTTTGAAACATTGGTGTTGTTGAAACAAAATTAAACTTATATTATATATATAAGTCTTTAAATATATATTATGTATTTATATCTGATGTTTAAATTTAATAAAACAAAGTACTAAGGTAAAAATTTACCAGTCTTATTTTCTTCACTTATAAAATACATTATTTATTGTTATTTTCATTAAAAATTAATTTTTAATGAACCTATTATTTATAAATTAAATAATAACTTGTGTGAAATGAGCAAATTAATATTTTGAAAACTGAAAAACAATAGATACCTAATTAAACTATTATGTTAAACTAATTATTATTTTAAATTATATTGGTAATATTTTAAAATTATTGAGGAACGAAACATGTTTGTTACTTAGGAACGAGGAAAGAAACTAGTTCCTTTTTTTTTGAGCTAGGAACGGAAAAGGATTTAGTTCCTTTTTTACAAGATGAACGTTAACGTGAACTAATTCCTTTTTTAAAGGAACTTTCCAAACACTGATCATAACTTTATAAGTTATATTATGGGTGAATTAATTAGTGTCGGTGCTACCCCCAGTCCTTGATTTAAAATCATAAATTTTTGTGGGGAGGTGTTGAGGAGCGATGACCTCATTTCGGGTGGTAGGGGGTTAGTGAACTTGCTTTTAGATAATGGTGGGGGCCATATTATTTTGGGCGATAAAGGAAGGAAGTAAAAAATGTTATCTACTAAGCAATGAAACCGTCATATTTTATCTACTTTCTACTGTGACTTGTGATCAAAATAAATTGTAGATTTTTACAATTTCATAAGGTTAATGCTATTAGGATGGGAAAAATCAAACCAAAAATATTTTAGCTCCTCTTTAAAATTGTTATGCTCATTGAGTGAATGTGATACGGTAATTTGGCCTAATTCATATATTATAAATTGTTTTATATTTCATTTGACTCGACTATTTTTTCTCTCAAATTTTAATTTTAGGAGATTGACCAACGAGTATTACGAATATACGTCAGATTTTTGTTTACGTCAAATTTCTGTTTAGAAAACCAGTACAAAATATTTTACTTATAAATGATAACTTTGAACCCAGGAGATGTAGAGAGACAGAAGGTGTAATGGCGATTTGTCCCTCAAAATCAGATAAATAACGAATAAAACCTTTTTATTTACTATATTCCAAATTACGTGATTCCTTGATGAATATTTACAAAACACATTTATGTGTTTTAAAAAAATTAAAAATTGTTACATTGTACATCGTATATACGCCTAATATTTTATTATCATAAATTCTGAATATTCTAAAATGTGGCAACCCTAAAATTATAACTTCAACCGTCATTATACTACACAATTATCATTTCATTTTATGTACGCTCGTGCATCATGATATATGAAGATATACACAAAAAGTGTAATCGGATTATTCGTACATTAAATATGTAATGGGACTTTTTTGGATGGATCTCTGGACATTGTTGCATTTCAGAAGGTTAGATTAGTTCAAGTTATTGCTCTCTTATGTTTAAATAAAGTACATATCGATAGAATTTTTATAATATGAATATTACTCTTCGCGTAAAATGTCATCATCGAAGATAATATTGCATAGACAGTAGTTTCGTTTGTGTAAACCATGTTTTATTCAGTAAAAGTGATCGTTAAAAATCACATTGTCACTCAACACAACAAAGATGAAGATTATCATTTCGAAGCGAACGAAAAAAAAATGTGAAAGTACATATCTTTTAAATAATTTTTTCAGAATTGTTATTTTTCAATAACAATTAAGTAAACTAAAGAAATTTAATGTAAATGTAAAGTGGAGTAATGTTAAACAAAGCAAAGGTATGTAAAGTAAAGTAAAATAAAGTGAAGTAAAGTAATGTTAAGTAAAGCAAAGCTAAGTAATGTAAAGTATAGACAAGAAAGCCAGAAATACTTCGCACCCTGGATATTTTTCTCTCCTTGGGTCAGATACTCTTGGTGGATGTGTTCAATATGACCACAATTATTGTTTTTTATATTATTAATATACTTCGCTCAGAATCGTATTATTGAAGAAATGATTTATCGTTTCTTTAAAATTTAACGCACCCATCAGAGTGGTGTAGAATATCCATAGTGTGAAGTATTTACACCATGGATGTGTTTTTGCTTTATTTTACTTTACTTCACTTAGCTCTACTTTACTTAACTTCAATTCAATTTACTTTTTTTTTAGCTCTTAGATAGTTTCCACACCATTACATGAAAAACCCAAAACCCTTTCAATCTCAAGGTACTTACTTGAGGTGATTTTGGACCTGTAAAAGATCTTTATTACAAAACTTTAGGTCAATTATTTTAAACATGAAGCCCAGATAGTTATTTGTTTCATTGTATATAAATACAATGTAAAACCAACATGGGCAACATGTTCCTTAATTCGCTCAGTTTTTCAAACATCATAGGCTTTCCGAAAACATTACTTAGTTCAATTGATTTAGGTGCATGTTTTCGAAAATCAAGTTTTAGAACGCTGAATTTTAGAATGACAAAATTTAGAAAATCTATGTTTTAGAATATGAAAATTTTAGAAAATCTTTATTTTAGAAAAATGTTAATGGTGTTTTAAAACATAAAATATGTTAAATTTTTCATAAAGTTTAGATCAAAAAATGATGGTTTCCAAGTCTTTTTTGTCAAATGTTCGGTAGTCTCCCTCTAGAAAATAAAAAAAAAAAACTAACAAGAGGCAAATCCGGTTTCAAAAAGTTTCTGATCGAGACATTTGGACAATTATTTCTATACGAAAAAGTGCTAATAGAAAAACAAAAATAAACATAATTGTGAAAACCCCAGCTTCTTTTTTTCGTTCGGAATTTAAAAATATAATGAAATACGGAATAATAACTTATTGCAAATATTTAAACGAAAAGTTGTTGATTCTAATTCTAATTTAGGTAATTTATATATAAACAGTTATTATATTTACTTTTTATTATAAAAAAAAATTATTAGAAAACAATAATTTATATTCGAGTAAAAAGTAAAAAAGAAACAAAAATATTTCTAAAAATTGAAATTCTAAAAGTTTTATTTTCTAAAACACAGTGTTTCTAAAGCTTTGTGTTCTAAATCTCGGCATTCTAAAATATGACTTTCTAAAACCTGCCTCAATACCAGTTCAATTATGTTTATTCAACGTCGGGGAAGGATTTTAATTGATTTTAAAATTTAAAATAAATTAATAATGAGTTAGACGTAATTTAACAATTTAAACTACACTGTTGCGTAGAGGTTCAATGACATAGAATGAAAGTGCCACGGTCGAGTTATATTAGTTCGATTTCCTTTTAGATTTTGAGTAGAGTGAAGAAACTATTGTTTTTACAATATAGTTTATTTATGTATTTATTTATTTTATTTTACGTTTTTGTATAGAAATGCTTGGCTAAAAATTTTCGATCAGCAATATATTTAAATAAAAATTTGCCACTAGATGATAGTGTGTGTGTGTGTGTGTGTGTGTGTGTGTGTGTGTGTGTGTGTGTGTGTATGTGTGTGGGTATGGGTGAGTAGGAAAATACTACGGTCGATACGCATTTTCCAAAGTCGAGTTTTTCTTTTTTTCTCCGTAACAAGTAGCCATTTCGAATAATATCACGTATCCGTATTATCTGTTGCGGTGGTTCTGAAATGCGCGTAAGATTTATATGTATATATATATATATATATATATTATTTCGTTAGATTATCATAAAACTCGGTCGCTATAAAACGGTAAAAAGGCGCCAACGAAAAGCACGTATTATTCAAATTTTAATGCGCAGTCCGTGAACGAGAATTTCTGTGCACCCGCACTGTTAAATGGAAATAATGTTTCCAAAAATAAATAAACCGATGGGATTAATTGGTACGTTTTGTGAAACAATCAAAATAAGTAACTTGTGGTTTTCTCGGACGGTAATCAGAGGAGATTACTATAGCTGAAATTTTGAAATTTTCCATTAGATTCAGTAAAAATATCGATTAGACATTACTGCCTGTAAAACGCCTGTAAAATGTTCTATTTTCCTAATTTAATCGGTGATAAAACAATTAATACCGAAAATCCCATCTTATATTTCGTACCATGGGTACTCTCTGGTCCTCGGTTAGAATACTCTAATATAACAGCGGTGGCCAACAAAGTCAATTCTTCGATCAAGACTGTCTTTCGTTTTTCATCGAGTTTTTCAGGATACAAAAAAAAAAAACACAAAAATACTTGAATAAAATAAAAATTAATGACAACTTTACAATTCCATTTCATTTGCAAATAATGTTACTATGTTAGTATTGATTGAAATGAGAGTTAAAGAATTCAACAAGTTGATATTCAATTGGAAGTAAATAACTGTAATTACCTATTAAATATAATCGTTTAAATGATATTTTAATTATCTCATAAATTAAAGTAAATATTAACTGTGAAAAATAAAAAAATAAAAAATACCACCTTTACTTAAATAAGTGAAAAATGCTATATGAATGTCTCTTACCTAATACATTACACAAATTATGTGACAGTTCATAGGGAAAGTCTAGGGAGGGTACATAATGTTAAAGCAAAACATTTTTTTTATCCCTAAATAATCACTCAAAGTGGCGCCAACGGTTTTGCATGACGAACTAAATAATTTTAGTATGTTATAATATAGTATAAGTTATGTGATGAAAATTTCCATTTACAATAATATGTATTTATATTCTGCTTTAAACCTGTACCATGACTTATTGGACGTTAGTTGCTTGCCTATAACGCGGATATCTGACGCATAATTAGGAACACTTAAAAAATAATTCTCCGCAACTAATAGTTTGTACTATACTCGATACCAGCGTAAGTTCGTTTTTCAAAAGCTTTCGGATGTTTTAATTTATTTAGAGTGAAACGATTTTTTCGGTCTCAAATTTAATATATACAGTCACTAAATACACTGTATTCAAAAAGAGTAAAATCAATTATGTTAAACATTTTATTACGAAAAGATGATAATCCCGAGAGTTTTATATTAGAAGCTTTAGCTTCTAATTGGTGACAGGCTGCTGCTGGTGGAATAATTTACACAAAAAAAAGGGGAAAAAAAGATATATCTGTTTAACATTTTCCGCTCTTTCTACCTTATTTAATTTATCCTTTGGGCGCCAATATAAAAAATTATAAAAAATTTAAAAAAAAAATTCTTGCACTAAAATATTTCTTATATAACTGTCTATCTATTTAAATTTTCATAATGCTTGGATTAAAAAAAATTGTTTTTAATTTTAAGAAAACTATTGATAATTTCAAAAATTGACTTCTTAAAAGTACCACTTAGAGGCAAATTCTGATACAATAAGTTGTTGGTCGAAACTTAAGGACAAATATATCTATATGAAAAAGTTTTTATAGAAAAAAATAAAATAATAAACATCATTACAAAAATACTGGCTTCTTTGCCCGAATCTGTAGCTATAATACTATGTTTTTTTATAATATTTTTCAATTATTACCTAAGAGTGATTATTCGGAAAACAATAAAAATTATAATTTATATTAATTAAATTACTTTAAGATTCCAAACAGTACATTAAAATCATAAATAAAATTATTGTAAAATTTATAATTTTCTTAAATAATTAAACTGATATCTGACTCATACATTCTATCCAAAATTAATTAAGTGTTGTTGATATTTTCGTAATTTAAGTAATTATTAAATTTGTTATTAAAAGAATAATCCATGGCCATTTAATTATTCTTGCAAAAAATCAATATATGTGATTTTTAGATTATGTGTGCAGCGAAGAAGCTAGTGCTTTTACAATGATATTTATTTATTTTTTTTATCCTTTTTTTCTGTGAACACTTTTTCGTATGAATCTAATAGTCCAAAAGTTTCTAGTTGGTACTTTAGAGAGGTAATTTTTTGAATTTCTCAATTCTTAATTTTACTTTTAGAAAAACTACCAAAAATTTGACAAAAAAGACTCGGAAACCATCATTTTTTTGATCCAAACGTTTTGAAAATTTAAACATAAATAGATAGACAATAATATGAGAAACATTTTGGCGCAAGAAAATTTTAAAAATCAATTATGGGCATTTTTTTATTTTTATTTTAACTAAAATAATTTTTAATTCAACATTTAAGTTCAATACTTCAAAACTGATAATTATTATTGTGTATTAGTTGAAACTCCGCTCAGAGTCGTTTTATTGAAAAAATAATTTATCGTTTCTTTAAAATTCAACACTTCTTCAAGAGTATCCCACCCGAAATGCGAAGAATACCCCAAGGTGAGAAGTACACACTTTTTGAAATTTAAATCTCTTATAAATAAAAATAGTCTCTGCGGATTTTAATGAAAACGTAATTATAAGTTTACACAATTATACTAGTAAGCTTGAATAAAAATGTTTACCCTAAAAACAATAAATCGAATAAATAACGAAAAAAGTTTTTAAATGTTTTATGTGAATAAGGAGAAAAAGTTTACCAAATACTTTATGTGAATACATAAGTTATGACGCGCGAACGATGACGTAATAATTAAGTGAAATAATACGTATCACTTGTACGCACAGTATATTTTTGATATATTTTTTCCGGTACCTTAGAAAATAATTTCCCATTTTTTTTTTAGTGTACATTATAATTTAAAACAAAATGTGTATTATGAATATTACGTTACTATTACTAAACTTCGTTATTTTTCTCATCGCACGGTGAAATTAAGTTTGCTTTCGCGTCCGAGATATTAAAAATAAGTAGATGTATATGAGAAAAAAAAAAATACGCAAATTGTTCTAAAAACGTTTCTTTAAAAGCACTTTCATCCGCTTAAATCTAATATTGAAAACTGAAGAGTTTCGGTGTATCAACGTGGGGGAAAAGAAAAAAAAAATTGAATTGTCACTGAGAATTGTTTAACAATGATGGCATTTAAAGGTAAGACATTTGAGAAAATTAATGACGACGCATCAACCTTAATGAAAATCAAAACTGTGACGTAATAAATGGACGTGTTAAAAATATTTATCATAGTCACGCTAAAGATGGTTTTTTAATTAGTTTAAGTTCTTTTATCAATTGAAAAAAATTCAAACTTTTTCTCGGAAAAAAAAACTGTCCAATACGTCGATATACATCGGATCGTTATTTATAGCAATGTTTAATAATTAAGACGCAACTAAGTAATCGTTTTCACAAAGTTTCGATTAAAAAAAAAAGAAAAAAAAACCAGGCATACGGTTGCATCACGGGTATTCTTCACTGAACAGGTCAAATACTCTTGATGGGAGTTATGAATTTAAAAGAAACGATAAATAATTTCTTCAATAATACCATTCTGTGCAAGGGAAATTAATAGTATAATGAACAATAATAAATCGTCATTTTCAATAGAGTCACCAAGAGTATCTAACCCGAGGAGCAAAGAATACCTATAGTGAGAAGTAGGTCTGGCTTTCGCTTGTCTATATTTTACTTATCTTTGCTTTGCTTTATTTTGTTTTATTTTAATTTACTTTACTCTGCTCTACTTCATTTTACTTTTTTTTATTCAATAAATGAAGGTGTTCAATAATGTTAGTTACTGAGGCAATTTCATACGCTAAAGCTAAGATATGAATACTATTTATAATAATTGAAAATCACCACTTAAAATATTATAAAAAAACAAACACACATATTGTATCAGATATTAGTTTTTCCATTCGCGTTCAAAATATGTATCTAATGAACCATCATCACGATAATGAATAAACAGGAAAACGATCACATCCATATCGGTAGAGAATCAATGATTAATGCAATTACGATTAATTAAGGGAGTAAACCTATCATTTACACAAGGGATGTACCAGTGGCGTGTTTTAGGTTATCAATGTTATCATATAGGGGGGGAGCACTTAAACCCTGAGACATATTATTTTGATCTTGCCAAATTACAATCGCACTGTAAGTAAACATAATATGCATAGCTTAA
Organism: Stegophylla sp. TES_Ste_2020; assembly: GCA_025469315.1. NCBI lineage: Eukaryota > Metazoa > Arthropoda > Insecta > Hemiptera > Aphididae > Stegophylla > Stegophylla sp. TES_Ste_2020. Next base: position 5,561 of record JAIPRM010002282.1, on the reverse strand, counting down.
AATACTTCAATGGTTTTTTTTAATTTCAATAAATAGTATATGTTCAATGAAAAAAATTATATTTTTATGAGTTATGCAAATTCTGAAAACTTTATTAAAAGTGAATTTTTTAGAAAATAATTTGATTTATAATACTAATACAAATTACATTATGTAAATTATAAAAATATTTAAAATTTGTTTAATTTGATTTTAATTTATGAGGTCTATTTGAAATCGAATTCATCCGGTATGTTTCTTTTCATTTATCTCTTTTACTTTATAACATTTTCGGGGTTTCGACAGAAATTTTTAAGCAGTCAACAAACCTTTTTTACTCTAGTGCAGATTTACTAATTACTAATAATTGTAATATACAACAGGTATAAAACATTCGGTTCTTATAACTATATGCAATATGACGTTAATAAAATTCACCATTAAATTATATCATTTAAGTTAAATTATAAACAATCACCATTATAATATTAGATCAAACAACTGTTTTTATAATTAGACTAATCTCAACGAGATACATAAGCAGGTTTGACAAAATATGTTAATCTGATATCGTATATGATATAATATGAATAACATTTAATACTTGCAGTGCTTGGGATGGGCTAAAATTTCACTCTTAGGATCACATCTTCTCCCTAGCATCCCTTTAATACGCCCCTGAAAATCGTAATTATAGACATCTCAATCGACACGGAGGAGATGAATTTCTTGTTTATATATATATACTTTGTTAATTTAAAATTGTAAAGTTGAGTAAAGTAAAAAACAGACAAGAAAGCCTAACATATTTTGCAACATGATTATTCTTCGCTTTTCTGGGCAGATACTTTTGGTGAGTGTATTGCTAATGACGTCTATTATCATTCTTTTTAAGCAATTTAATAATTTAAATCATTCTTTAAAAGCTTTAAATTATTAACAGTAAGGGAATAAATAGGATTAATACTTGAGACAAACTTGAAAATAATACGCGTCCCGTATAACATTTCTCGCGACAACGGTACATAGAGTACACAAATACGGGACGTATGGTCACCCAACTATAGCGCTATACCGTGTCGCGATGAATAAAAAATTGCATGCTGTGACATAAGTCATGTCTTCGACCACTTTACCAAAGATATTGTGTTACACGAGAAAAGGTAAACACGTTTGCAATGGAACACAAATATCTCGGTTCGCATATTGTAAAACGGTCCCGATTATTTGATATTATAATCTCCACTTTTATATTCATAATATTATATTATTGTAACGCAAAGTTATTGACGAACGTAGATTTAGTTCCACGACACGGCGGCGAGTCAATAGAGCTGTTGTTTAACCGTAAAATCGTAACTTTTCTGTATCGAACGTTCACGCGAGTGGAAAGTTTTAAGCACAGTGAGAGCTTATGCGGAAACTATTTATATTATTTTTGAATTAACCGTGTGCGCGCTGATATAATAAAAAAGTATTTTGAAAACTTCGCGGCGAAAAAGCGTATTAATAAAATATATAAAACGAAAAAATTCAAAATACGTATCCGACGGCGTATTTACCCTTCGCCGCGTTGAATATAATAACCGAAGAGCATAACCGAAATATTAATCGGTTGAGTATCAATATTTTATTTATTTTTCTTCGAAATCCGGCAAGATTACGGTGATGGAAATGTGGTGTTTGTAACTCAGGCGCGTCTCCAAGAGGTGGGCGAAGGAGGAGAGTCACCACTAATACAGCATTTGAAACAAAAATTATTCCCTCTGTTAATGAAATAGTAATGATAATATTGAACGTCCAAACTGCTCTTGGCCCGTATGCAAAAAGCCTGAGAATAAGTCGACCATTTAAAATATTAATAAGTATTTTCCCAACTGCTCTACTGTTCTTGGCCTGTTTACGAAAAGCCTGAAAAGTAGTAGGCTATTTGGGGAAAAAATCCTAACCGGAAATATGTTGAGCCAAGTCTATTCGTAAAAAGGCAAATTTTTCATATGACCTACGACGTAATATATATTTCATATAATACACCATAATATGAAAGATAATAACACTAATGTAAAGTACTGACAATGGTTAGATAAATTTTAAATCTTTATATATCACCGTGATATGTACTGACAATGACGTTCAAAATGGATACAACGGACTGAAGAGCGAAGCCGCAACTATATCTTAAAAAGCCACCCACAAAATATGTTTATTACGTTCACGTCTCAGTTTAATTTATAGTCCCTTACTATAAAGTAAAATATACTACCTTGATTAATTACGCCTCAAGCGATTAGAATAAAAAAGTTTGGGTAGCTGATCGACTAACACGTATATTTGTTCGGTTTAGCTCCCTAAGCCCTAAGGGTATTAGCTTTTTGCAATTTTTAAAAAATCTGAAAAGACTTTGGATGATTTTTTTTTTTTGTGGGGGCATCCCCCAAGCCCTTCTCTAATTACACAATGTATGCCTATAAGTAGTTATTAAATTAAAATAGGTTCGCCCCTCCTTAATAACATTCTGGGGATGCCCCTTGTGGTAACTATCAAATGTACCGAGTACACGAAAACATTCATGATCTTTATAGAGCAAAAGATACGTTTAAACGACTAGATAATGAGTACGCGAAAACGTAAAGTCGCGACTGAATACAATAATTATAAAAAAGAAACGGAAACGCGTCATTGTTAAATTTCAAAATTAAATAACGCACGTTCAAAAATATGTGGACATATACACAAGAATGTGGACGAAATACGTTTTTATTTTGCGCACAAAGCGAATATTTTAATTAATAAATACATCGAATATTGTACTCTATTAATAATATACTGCTGCAAAGGTCGAAACATTCGAAGCGGTTCGGATGAAAATATTTAGTCGAGTAATTTATCGTTGCATAATCGAAAATATATAGAAGGACAACAACTGCCGGTCAGCATTTTTTTTGTTTTTTCTTTTTTCTTTTTAAGTATTATTATAAATATTTAACATGCGACAACGATATCGTTGGGCATAAATACTGGCCTGCTATGCGGAGATGATCGTAGCATAGTATGTGAATACCTCCGAAAATTAAATATTCGGGAAATTGTGATTTTCTTCTTTTCACTACATTATAATTTTACTTTTTGTTTAAGTCAACTTTCTATTGATACTAAGTAACCGTTTTAAAATTTAGTTATAAGGGAACGTTATACTGTCAACTATCCGATAACTAACGTAAACTTAGTAAAATGCAGTACTTCAACGGTTATTTTTTTCTAATTAGAGATTTTAACTTACGATTTTACGACTCAACAATGGTCTAGCCAGTTTGTATATAAACAAAAAACAAGAGAAACGTGAGCAGAGGTGTGAAGCCAATCTATTAAATATGTAGACCTGTAGACAGTGTGACGCACAAATAACTTGATATTTATCTGAATAAAGATAAAATATATAGTTAGTAAAATATATCTGAGATAAAGATAAAAGATAATTTTAGTGAATATTATCTAGATAAAAATAAAAGATAAAATTATATTTATCTAGACAAAAAAAAAGATGAAACATTTATTTTTGTTGAGTGTAAAATGTACAATAGATTAAAGTCGTTTTTTTTCTGTTTTGCATTTTTTCCATAAAAAAATAATATTCCACTAACATATAATACTAAACTGAAAAAATAAAAATTCATATCCATATTATCCGTTTACGTATCATTCTATATGCACTTACTTTTTAATTAAAGTCTGTATTGTCATCATCAGCGTTGCTCAGTTTTTGTCTTATTCTGCAAACGCACCACAAATTTGTCGACCACGAAATCAAATAATATGCTGACGTTCCATTTCGTTGACATTCCATTTCGTCGATGTTTCATACAAATTATATATTAGTTTTATATCCGTAAGCTTCACTTATCTTGGACCTTCCCAAGAAGGAAGAAAATATTCCTCAATTTGCTATGGAATATGGGGATATTTCAACTCGATAATCGTCAATTGCATACACTTTATATTACAGAACTACTATTCTAGTCATAGACACAATTAGGACTCCCTAATGGTGCTAAGCCCCCCCCCAAAAAAAAAAAACACTCAAAGCGTCACGAGGCTTTTTGAAAATTGAAAGGTAGTGAAATATATATATATATAAAATCGGTGAAATGGAACGTAGCAGAAAAAAAAACGATGTCGGCGAAATGGAACATCGGTGAATCGGGAGAACGGACAATCGGAAATGGATTACAAAAAAAAAATAATAATAATAATGATAAAAAAAAAAAATGGTAATCTCCATAATTCGCACGAGAAACGAACAAAAAAAAATGGTGTCTCTGTAAAATGTTACATTTTGTTATCGTGAATATAGTTCATTATACTCATTATAGTGACTCGACGTTTCGCTAATAGTTCACGAATCTAATCTAACCTCAGAATCGTTTTGTCGTAGAAATGTTTGGTCGTCGTTTCTTCGAAATTCAACACGCCCACCCGAGAACATCCCATTCGAGGATCGAAGAATACCCAATGGTGCGAAGTATATAAAAAATTTTTTCTCTTCTCGGAAATCCTATACAGTTCATATATTATATACACGATTGAGGATACATTGGATCAGGACACGATGAAACAGTTCGGAACAAACACGTTTTTGCTCGGATTAATGGTGTAAATCGTGTGTGGGATAACCGAATGTTAGTATATTGTTTATGTATGTGTACGCTGCGTAGACCCGAGATAACTATTGCGCGCTCGTCCACACACATACACATGCACACACACATACACATGCACACAAGTTCGACGGTTGCGTACACACACGCGACTTTTGCATAGCTAAATCCCCGGAGCACGAGCGGCGGAAAAGCTGTTACAGATATAATGCCTAAGTATATATAGTGTCGGATGTATGAGCTGAGAGAACTATCTCTCTCTCTCTCTTGACGCGGGCGTCCTTCCAGCGGCAGTCCGTACACATTGAAAACAAACAGTTGATCGATCAACGGGTTTAAGCCCTGACGTCGTCGCGCGTACGGTCTAATGGAGATACGGATATATAATAGCGCAGTATTATTGTCGAACGTTTTGAACAATAACGATAAAGCCGCGATGAAGACGCGAAGGACTTATCGAGTGTATGGGTAGAAAACGATATTGATTGTAATTACAAAAAAAAAAAAAAACCCATTTTAGTGTATACTAAATCGTAGAATTGCAAGGAAATGGGATTTTTCGAGTTTAGGAAAAAAACAAGTGAAAAGAAGCAAGTGGAAAAAAAGAGAATAAAAAGAAAGCAATTAAAAGAGCAAGTAAACTATTTACAAATAATTTAAAAAAAATGTATAAATTATAAAACATGCAGTTTAAAAAAAAAAGCCGGACATACTTCGCACGACGGGTGGTATTCTCTTGACGGGCGTATTAAATTTTAAAGAAACGTTAAATCATTTCTTCAGTAAAACGATTCTGAACAAAGGAAGTTAATAATAAAAGAAAAAAAAAAATTTTCGAAAAATGTCCAAAATTTGTTTTCACATTTTCAAAATTTTCTTGCGCCAAAATTTTTTTATAGGATTTTCTATCTATGTTTAAATTTTCAT
>JAIPRM010002281.1:13332-31380 GCA_025469315.1 Stegophylla sp. TES_Ste_2020 | reverse complement strand
GAGTCGTTTTTGTCAAATTTTGGGTAGTTTTTTCCAAAAAAAAAATTGAAGAATTCAAAAATTCAAAAAATGACCTCTCTAAAGTACAATCTAGAGGCAAATTCGGTTTCAAAAAGTTATTGATCGAAACTTTTGGACAAGTATTTCTATACGAAAAGTTGTACACAGAAAAAACATAAATAAAAATAAAAAAATAAACATCATTGTAAAAACACTAGCTTCTTCACTTCATTCAGAATCTAAAATTTAATAATAGACATTCGTTCAAAGTTTGTTTTCCTCGGACAAATAGCTCAATGCGAACTTTTTGCGTGCGTATTAATTTATTGTTATATACTATTCAGTAAATAATAAGAAACGAAAACTTCTTTTAAAGTTTTAACTCAGACATTACTCCACGAGACAAATTAGATAATAACATAATAAGAACATAACTTTCCTACTACTCTCGGTCGCTGTCTCATTGTCGTCGCTTTATTTTTATTTTATTTATTTTTTTGTAGGAGTAATAATTTTATAAGTATCATTTCATTATTAATTCGCAGTACACTCACTCGAGTACAACGTATTGTGTAAATGTATTGGAAAATGTTCAGCGAACTACTCCATTTTTTTTTTATTTTTATTCATATTGTTTGAAGGAGTGGGGGGGATTTGTGTGTAACTTCCCCAAATGTCATCCAGTGACAGGTGCACGACGTTGTTGGGAAACGGCTAATAAACTGTGTGTTATGAACGTATCATACTTTTTATATTGACGTTGTTGTCTGTGAATAAAATGAAAAATAATTGCTTAAAAACATACAAAGGTATCTCTGAATGTTTTACTTTACTTTTTATTATCGATGTTCACGATAATTCATTGCGTTACTTTCAAAAAGCAAACGTGCATGAGGATAAAGATGGATATTGTCACTTTTGTATGTATGAATAACGAATTTCGAAATAACATTAACTTTAATTTTAATCTGATTTGATTACTGTTAGTTATTTTAAATCATATACTGTAAAATGTGTTCGGTCGTTTACCCTTGTCGCTTTTGGTTTTTACGATTTGAAAAACTATGGTGTTTTTGATAAAATAAAATCAGACAGAATCTTTAACATTAAAAAGCGTTTTTATGAAAAATTATCTGAATTTGGTACCATTCAAAGTTATGCACGTTTTATATTATTGAATAAAATACTTAATAAAAAACCATTGAATTGTATTTCGTATATTATTTTCGTGGTACAACAAACTTTTTAAATTTATGTGTTTTAAGACTTCACTTTAATAGATTATAAATACCTATTCCATTTTTTGTTACAATTTGTTCAATTTCATATTGTATATTAATAATAAATTAGACAAACCAGTATATATATATATATATATATATATATATATATATGTATATAACAAGTTTCTTTACTTCTTTAAACTTTAAATAATTATTTCTAAATGCTTTATGTTTTCAAAATGTTTGACAACATTTCGAAATTTTTTATTTGAAATAAATCTAATAAATTCTGCTTATGGGATTAGGTATAATATTATGTTAATTAGTATAACAACGATTTAGACATTTAGATATGATTCTCTAAATAAAGGATTTATTTCTATATTTTTAAAATATTTAAAATCATCTTATTCTCTTAGTTTTAAATTAAACTGAGAATCATTTGTCGAATGCTTTCAAATGTGTTATAATAATAATGAGAATAATACATCACTAGGTGGTGGTAGTGAAAAAGGAGAAACAAAGAGAAGTGTGTCTAACACCCAGTCTCTTGTACCCTGCCATTACTTTATATTATATTTTTATTATTCACTGTATATAAAAATTTTCCCTTAACATTTTCCGCAAGTGCATTTTAATAAACGTTAGGGGACCGTAATGAACATATCGATCGGTTTTATGAGTTTTTATTTTATTTTTTAAACCGCATTCGTTGAATGGAACTTTCTTCAGTTTTATCATGATACAGCCTACGGAAATCGCATTTGAATGAATATTGCCGTATTTTATAGTATTTAAAACATAATTCATAATTATTTAAAAATATGTTTCCGATATCCTAGTTTTCATTTTCATATAATTCTATAATTAAATCTGATTTTAGATTCTGAACGAAGTGAAGAAGCTAGTAAAATGATCTTTATTTTTTTGTTTCTGTGAATACTTTTTCATATAGAACTACTTTGTCCAAAAGTCTTTACTGGCAACTTTTTAAAATCGGGATTTGCCTCTAGTTGATGTTTCAGAAAGGTCATTTTTTGAATTGCTCAATTCTTCACTATTTTTTTTTTTTTTTGGGGGGGGGAACTATCCAAAAAAAAAAAAAGACTAGGAAATCATCATTTTTTGATCCAAACTTTTTAAACATAGGAACACCTTTTTTTCTTATTAATTATTTTTTCATTTTCTTTATTTATTTGATAAAAACATTAAAGCAAAGTAAAGTAATGTTTACACAAGAAAGCCGGACACATACTTATATTTATACACGGTATTCGCGTGTCGAATGTAACTCCACACGAGTATATTTTGTTTCATACTTACCGCTGTTATTGTTTGTGTTTACATCTGCAGGTTACCTGTTGACCAGAGTGGAAGGCAAAGTGGGTTCGCCGGAAAAACCGTTATCTGATTTGGGCTTGATATCGTACAGAAGCTACTGGAAAGACGTCCTGCTGCAGTACTTGTGCAACCTGGGTGGAAAACAACTGTCCATTAAAGGTAACTACCTATACGTATTTTTTATTTCGTACGATACGAAGTTATGGTTTATGCAAATTTTCACATCTCGAGGGTCGAATTATTCATCCCTTCTCCCCGTATCCGTTCATGACCACCAGACTGATTTTATCAACGATTTGTCTGCCTTCGCATGTATAATGCACAATTATTAAGGCGCGCGTGGTACCCGTGTACCTACAATATCACTACAATATCAGCTATCTCTGACGCTTTTACACCACGTACACGTGCCAAACTCGGTGTGCTCATAACCCCCGTCTTGGCTCGTTTAATAACCCCATCCGCTCCAAACAGTAGTCCGTGGCTCTGCCACAGTGCATTGCCCTCGATGCTGATATTATTACAACGGGCGCGTATAAAACACGATCCCTTTTCCCTAGGTCGTGTGCGTCTCGTACTCGTCGTAAAAAACACTCTGTGTGTGTTTATATACGTATATATATATTATGTAGGCGAGTTTTACGATGGTATAAACACAATTTTACAATCGAAAATAAGCCCCTACTGACCGTGTATACGCTGTGCGCGTGCGCCAGATATTCGACACAACCTGGGACAATATTTTAGTGCGATGAATATATTATTATTACGAGCAGGCGACTTGGATAAGTGAACGCGAGGGGAGTGACGGACGTAGTAATAGGAATTCCCTTGAACTACGCCCGACAGAGGCGTTTATGTCTGTTTTTCTATTCTCCGAACGAGGCTCGAGGTTTTCCGACATGATCGATCGGAAGTTAGACGAACCAGCTCGATAGTTCGATAGCCGCCGGGTAATAATGTTGTTTTATCAATATGTATATATATATATATATATGACGGTGATTCGGAATAGTTTCAGTAGTCAACGAAATGTCTAGTTAAACTTAGTTCGCCACAATCGTTTCTCAATTAATAATTACGTGGCTTTGGCGTCTTCTAGTCATTCTGATTCTCAAGTTCTTGAGTTGTTTGAACGAATAAGATTATTTATTTATTTATAATAACTATACACACGTAATAATTTTCAAAAATATATATGTATTGGTGTTTAAACTAAATGTTTGAGAGAATATTCACGTTACGCATATATATTTCCAATGCATTCATATCAAACACAATTATTGTTAAATTAATAAAACATACAGTATTGTCAGTGTCAAGTTGTAAACTTCAAACGTTTCTGCTGATTATTTTACAAATAAAAGCAATTACCTTACTGTCAACACGAATTTAATTCTTGGAACTATATTATTTCAGAAATAAGAATTGCTTGATACATAATAAAAGATACAAATCTATTACGCAAAAGATTCAAAAATTATGATAAAGCATTAGCATGGTTTAATTTGAAAAAATTCAGTTACTCGTCTTTGAAAACATAACTTGTCATATTATTGTAAACAAAATCAGTTTTATTGTTGATATCTTCTCTTAGAAAAAATAAATAAATGGATTATACGTATTTTGTACATCTAATTGTTTCGAATTCAAATTGGCAATGTTTCAAAAATTATTGAGCTTAGGACGTTGCAAATCATTGATATAACCAACTACGGTCTGCAGGTCAAATCTAGCCCGCGACTTCGTGTTAATCGAAATACAATTTAAAAATTGAAAAATATTACAAAAGACGCAATGGGGATAAATATTACTATACGTGTCTGTAGTAGAAGTATCCGTTATACGAGTAGACAGGTCGAAGTACATTAGAATACCTATCTTTTTTCCGGGACTTGATCATTTTTTATCCGTTAAGAGAAGTTTCCGTTAAGCTAGGTTTCACTATAACAGTGACGGATACAAAGGGGCAATAGGGGAGATTATCCTCCCCTTTTACAAAAATAGATTTTCTGACGGTATGAAATAATAAAAATAAATGGCCATTTTGCTCTTAATAATAGTAGCCAGGTTCTCATTTTTACCACAGACGTTGAAAAAGTTCGCTCTAAAAATATGTACACACAATATCCAAAAATGTATTTTATATGACCTTTTTGTATTTATTTATTCATTTTTTTGCTCGTTTATTTAAAATTACTCCTCCCATTCGTGGCATCTGTTTAAAGATATACTGTAAGAAAATGTGATTAAGTATGTTCAAAATTCCTATTTACCTAATGTTAAATTACCTTAAAGGAATGATTTTTAATTCTTGACTCACAATGGGTATTTTATGGCTCTTGGTAAATAAAGGGTGATCACCAATGTTGTAAATTATAATAGTTAATAGTTAAAGGCCATGATTAGAGTATGCGATAAAAAGTCAATATTGAAAATTTTGCGCGTGCTTTACTTTGAATTCAAATAAACTACTTATTATTTGTCTATTATACGTTTTTTGAATATTCCAATCCCACTGCAATTTTGTTTCGGCTTTCACTTCGGAAGGATTTTTCTGTCTTAAGGAGTTAGTTATACATTTATTTATTATTTAAAATTGCAAATAAAACTCGAGGAAAACTATATACTGAAACACGATTGTTGTGGTGACCCATGTTAACGATGTGACATGCATTAGAACTTTTTGGACCTTTTCCAAAGTTAATTTTCCTTATCTAAGTATATATCATGACAAAACTCGGTAGGTTCAACGCTGATAATGGGAGCTGATATTCTACCCAATTATAACGTACATACTAAATATGATCATATTTTCTAAAATTATGAAATGTACGAAAACTTCTAGTGAAAATATTGTAACGATAAGAAACATATTAAATACAGTGTTATTTGTTGTTTGTGGGTGAGTTTCAGCGTAATGCAGAGATTTGTACAGGTTCAATCACGATAATTTGACAAATTTTTACTTTAAGAATAAATACATGTACGTAAAATGCCAGATTTTTATCAGACACATTGGCAATGCGGCCGTGTCGAAAATACTTGTATATTATATACTCGTTGGTTAGAATTATTCGGTATGTTGGTTAATCTTACACACCGATCGTTTCGCTCATTCTATCGAGTGTGCGTTAATATAGGTACCCGCTTATACTCAGAGTTAATATTTTATTTGTAAGTGATGTAAAAACTTAATATATTTTGGGTAACATACGTACATATATGTGGTGTCCACATCGCGATAACCGATTAGTTGGTGATTATCCCCCCCGCCCCTAAACCGCATATTACCGTAACGAAAATATTAATTAAATAATAATCAATCAAAACGACAATAAATAAATTAAATTTAAAATTAAAATCCATTAATTGAATTTCAGTTCGGACCTGTATAAAATACCTTTATATAAAATTAGCTCTAAGTGGAACTTCTACCGAATAATACAATTAATATGGAATAGTGGGGGTAAAGGAAGGTAAAAAGTAATTTTATGTGGTGAAAATATAATATATTATAATGCTAACTAATTATGTTTAAAAGATGATGAAAATAATAAGTATCTATATTTATAAAAATAAATTATCCTTAATAACACAGACAAATTAAGAAAAAAAAAAGAATACAAATTCTTACTCTGCTCTATCCTTAGCATTACTATATAATCACATACAACGGCGAGTGCATGAATTTTGAATGGGTAAGAGATGTTATTATTTTTTTATTCAATTTAAAACTCACCGTTATTATATTAATGAATCTTTCAAATCTTAATCAATATCAGTTTTGGAATAATAATAAAACCATTCATATCTATATATAAATAATTAATTAGTAAAATTCATCAACTTTACTGTGTTTTGACAAAAGCTCCTCTTATTGATAAATAAAAAATTGAAAATAAAATAATCATAATATAAAATAAAATAAATAGAAATTCAGTAAACAAATTTTAACATATTATATATTCTAACATTATAGATTTTATTAGTTAAACTATGTTCTTACATACTATTTTTGAAATTTTGCTACTACCGTCAAGAATATTTATGAGTAAATTCTATTAAATTTTAAGTTTATAATTCTATTAGTTTTGGAGTTACGACTAAATTATTAAAATCGATTTCATAAACACTTAATTTAAAGCTATTTTAATTAATCGTCCGAAAACCCCATTTCAATCTGTGCTCATTCAGTTGAGATATTTAGAGGTGACTGCGCGCTGTTCATGTATGTTATCCGTTATATAAAGTAGCATCGTGTTTCTATTATCCGTCTGTCAAGGGCTCTTTGATTTCCTAGATTTCCGAATCATCTGCATTCACATCACTTTGTCTCAAGTGCGATCTCGTTTTAACTTTATTAGTTGCTAGCATCACCCCTTCCAAAAAAAAAACACTGTTGGGACACTTTCAGGTGACCGGAAAACAAAATCGTTCCAAGAGCGCAAGGATTGAAATATACTAAAAGGATTCCCAAAGGTATCTCCTGCACTCTCGTGGCGGTGATTTTTACAGACGTCCTCTGGGATCTGCAGTGCTGTAGAGCTGAGATATCTTTATATTATATTATATCTTCTTACGAGTAGTCAGGGTTAAGGGCGGGTGTCGTGCGCGTGTCGCAGTGCATATAAATTCCCTACGTGTAGAGCTGGTGATTTGGACCGTGGAACGCGCACTCCGCGATAATGTTTTTCCGCGCCGGGGTATAATGATATACACTTGTCGACGATACAGACGAAGAGCAACGGCGGTACTCTATATGAATCGTCGGAATCGCGTGGGAAACATAACATATTGTAAACAATCGGTTTGTGTAATTTTGAATTTTGAATTCCAGACATGAGTCAAGAACTGGCCATCAACTCATACGATATAGTCAGTACACTTCAAGCTCTCGGCATGATGAAATATTGGAAGGGCAAACACATTATACTCAAGAAACAGGTAATGCAATTTATTTGATTCCGTGTTGCCTAATATAAAATTTATGTTATTTAACCCTCGGGCCCCGAAATGTTCTTCCCGAAAGACGTATGTCTTTCCCTACGTTTGTATACATTCGATTAGGTTAGCTGATATCACGTGTATCCGACAGAGACGGGATCAATGATAATAATATTATAATATTCGATCAGAAACGTTATCTTTACACAATGTATTTGATTACTCAAGAGCTTACCGATTATCAAATCGAATGCCCCCACGTTGCACACGCAGCAAGTCGAGAGTCGTATATTGATTGAGCGGAACGAAGCGATGGGGCTTTAGAACGTAGTGACAAGTGTCAAAACACGTGCAGTAACTGTCTACTGTGTAGTTTTGCGTAATTTATATATTCGGTTTATATATTATTATCTGAACGTCCGCGATTCATATATTGCCTTTTTATCGCGTGTCCGCCACTGTTATGTCTCAAATAATCGTTTTGAGAATTCGTCCGCAACTAGTATGCAGCTAACCTAAGCGCCTTTACAATTCCTTTTATTAATTAAAAACATAAATACTAAATAGTGTATTGAGTTCGTTACGGAAGGTCAAAATACAGGTTCACAAATTTAATTTTGAATGTTTAAAATTATTTTGGGTAGGTTTTTACATTTCTGTGAAAAAACGAATTGAATTTTTTTGAGAAAAAACGATTTATACTTTTTCACGGATGCAACTCGGACTTATGTAACAAAAAACATTTGTTACTTTTGAAGCATTGAATCCGGCTGCTGTCATCTTTCGCTAATAATTCTGTAATTTATACGTCATCAATATATGGTGCAGGGGGACTCGTCACAATCGTCGTCATCGTATTCTGTCCCTTCTTTTCCGTAATGAGGCGTATGATAATTATTAACTCTAGCTGTGTGATCGGGGTGGCTGTGAATTTCGTCCACCTCACCTCCACCATGTATCTCACCCTGCATAATTCAGTTTGCGTAGTTCGGCGTGGGCATAACTTGTCGACCGCGATTTAATCAAGTGGGAGTGTTCCGGGTTAAGTGTATAATATAATATTGCAAGTATATATATATAATATATATATGACGGCTTTGTCGAGCAGGAAGTCTCGTTTACACGCCGCGCCATTGATCCGAACGACGAGGCGATGTGCACCGATGCACAGTGGTCGGGAATCAAATTTGGGCGGGAGAAAAAAAAATCAATTTTTTAACTCGTTTTTTGTAAAATAAGCTCAATATCTTGTAAAACGTAACAATAGTCCAATAGATTATATCGAGCTTTTAATTCACACTCTAAGAGTAATATGATAATATATACCGGCTGAAAACTATAATATATCGTCACTTTAACAATAATTTCTTACTCGACTTCGAGTTCATGTTATATTCTATAATGGATTCCTAAAACTTTGCTAAGAATATATATTTTGTAGTTAATATTAAAAAATCCATTGAGTACTTTTCGCGATGTGTGCGTACATTGGAAATAGGGCGTATAATAATAGATACATGATAGATATTGAATTTGCGAAAAAAATTAAGTAATAAACGAATAAAAAATAAACAAAAGTAGAGTGAAAACATTTAGTAAAATAGTGCAATAATAGTAATATTTATTATAAGCCCAATCATTCATCAGTATGTTCGTCTTCTAGACATGTTTGATGGGATAGTTGAAAAAATATATATTTTTAAAAAAATTCTTGTGACAAACTTAACAGTAGTTTACATAGATTCAATGTTTACTATACAAATCTATTATATACGTCCAATAAAATATTGTTGTAATTCCGCCGAGTAAAAAGTTTTGTATAACTCTTCCATCTTTATGACGTTTACTCTTATTTTTGAAAACTTTAGTAGAGCATTAAATACGTAATTGACTGTTCGCAGAAAGAATTTTGTAGTTTCACTTCGAAATTATTTATATCACTGAACGATTCGATATAATGCCGCCTCAGGTATTTTTTGTAATTTCTTTCCAAATCGAGCCTGTTATAAAGAAATCCATTAGCCCCGGTCCGAATCGTATTTAGTTCGTTTTATGTGCACTTTGTTTGAAAAATGGGGACTTATAATGTACGCAGTGAACGGTTTTAAAGTTAAAATGATAGCCGTTAAATATGCACTTGAAAAAAAGAGTAAATCCTATATATGTATATATAAATATTGAATAAAAGTTTTCCCATTCAAATGCCATATATACCGTTTAAAGTTGGCCAAGTAAAATTCATCCGAGAGTTTCTGAAAAAAAAAAAATATATATATATTTATATATAGGATTACAGGAGAGGTGTATTATCCGTATATAATCGTACCCATGCATAAACCGTGTACACCGGAAACTAATGAATAAATCCAATGAATTTTTTATGATCTAAACACGTTAACGATACAATTTATCCGTAAGAAAATGTCGAAAACAATTTTCTCTCAACTCGTTTTACCTTTTAGATTTATATTTTCGAATTAAACGTTTGTTTCATTTGTTTTTTCAGTACACATAATATGCCCATAAAAGCCTACTGAACACATTAAAATAGAATTTCGGTAGCACTATGGATTTCATTTCAATGAGTAAATTAAGCTTGGGATCGTTTAGCTTCGTTCTTTAAACCTGGTCAACTGTTCAAAACTCAAATTATTACAATCAATTAAAAAAAAAATTTATTATTTTCTTATAACACAATTTCTGTTAAATTAATTCTTTTGAAAAATAAATCTTCTCTCTCTTTCTCTCTCTCTCTCTCTCTTGTGTGATTATTTTGAAAATATTTCCCTTTACAAATAATTAGATAGGTTTCAAAACTCTGATTTTAACTTAGAGTTTTAATTTTCTATAGGGTACTTCATTTTGCTATATTGTACGTTAGATAGACGAAAATAGCATAACCCGGTGGTTTAATTAACCTAATTGTTAATTAAACAAAAAATTTAAAAAAGAAAATATAAAACGTTAAAAATTGTTGCTGAGGGTCAGCTAATGAACCACATATTATTTTTAGCTTCCACAGACTCTATTTCACTTTAAAAGACGTTTAAACGCATCACAAAATATTATTAATTGTTCAATCAAGTCGTCGTTAATATTCTGATAGCGAATTTTCGTTTGTCATACGTAGGTAGACATTTGATAATATCTCATCATGTGTAAGTTTCGGATCGAGTTTCTTTCAAACACTGATTTTTTTTTCTATCATTATTTGCATAAGATAAACACGTGTTAACATATTATCTGTCCTACCGTTTTTAGCTCGGCATTAAAAATGTAATATTATTAATCTGATCGTTTTAAACGTTTGCGTATTAAGTTACAGTAATAATAATGAAAATCGATACCTATTGTAGTTTCCCGGATAAATACAGTACATAATACAAAATCGTTGTCGAAGTACCTACTATAAAATATTGTTACACACGTTAAATAATAAAAAAAGTAAAGTAAAGCAAAGCAAAGGAAATTAAAGTAAAAGAAAAGAAAGTATAGACAAAAATGCCGGATATACTTTGCACCACGGATATTCTTCGCTCTTCGGATCAAATACTCTTGAAGGGTGTGTCATTTTGGTATCTTTTTAATTATGAGATTTACTTAAGTTAAATATTTATCTTAATTGTAATAATATACATTAGGGAACAATGAAATAAATGAATACTTGAGTATATAAAATCAATATGTTCTCATCAAGACATGTTACATATACGAAGTAAACATCTTGTTTCTATCATAAAAATAACAATTATTACCAATACATATTTCTAATTTCTATTCTAGGAGTTGCAGTAAGTCAAAATCAATAAAATATTACTTATTTTCACTTAACGCTTAAGATATTTTTTTTTTACTTAAAAGTTAAAATGCATTTATTAATCTAGATATTTTATCAAATTTACATAATCTTGATAATTACGTATATTTACCCTGTATGTATTATATTTTATAATACATATGTTTATTTCACAAGTATATATTTTACAATTATTATTTAAATAAATAATAATTTATCATTTATAATACTGAAATTTAAATTTTTTAATCTATTTTAACAACTTAATAGAAGTGTGTGCGTGTACAAAAATGTACTATTTTATAAGAATTATAATGACTATTGTATTTAGGTTTGCTGGTTAATTCTCCGTTTCATTTTTTATTTCTCATTTCTCGTTTCATTTGTATTTATAATCGAGTGAAACATTTGTCGAGGTACATTAAACATAAAAATGCTGTGTTAAATACTAAAACTGTATTTACTGAGCAATTCAAATTAATATTGTATTTATATTTTACTTATTTGGATTGCTACATTAAAAAAATTATGTTTCCAGAATATCACAATATAATTTATTGTAAACAGACTGATAGAAAATTGCCGAAAAATATGACTATGAGTATGGTTATATACTATATATGATTGAAATAAAAATTGAATAAGAATGCCATAAAATAAAAAATAAACATTATAAATAAAATAAAAACACTTAACTTCTTTACTTTGTTTAGAATCTAAAAACAATTGACTATAATTTCTCTGATATTACAAAATATTTGGGTTACAACGTATAGATAAGTTATTTATAAATTTTGAAGTTTGATCATTTCAGTGGTTGTTAATGACGACATTTTTGGATAAGGACTTACAGTTTCTGTCACGTGTTTCGGTAGTTCTGCAGTGATTTTGTAATCCGTTGTTTGGATTTGCTCGTGATCTGAATACCGTAAAACTCTAACACAGCAGAGTTATCTTTTGACATTAGGAAGGTGTGGGGGAGAAGAGTATGTCCTAAGCCTCGTGCTCTGTCAGGATAATTCAAAGAGCTTTCTTAGTGCATATTCTGAGGGAAGCGGCACTATTATATTATCTAATATTATTGTCTTACATTCACCACCATTAAATATAAAAAATAAGATGTAGGTATTTAATATAAGTATCAATTTTTAAGTTACAACTAGTTTAAAAATAAATGTATGTCAGGACACAACTTACCTGTTATTAAATAAACGTTGGGATGCAAGTTGTACTTATGCTTTGGAAAACTCTCATTTCACATATCTATAATCAGATTACAGAGCCTCTTTTAAAAGTGGTTTCTCTAGATATATCGAATTTTCGCTGGATAAGTATAATAAGTAAGAGTGATGAAAAAAAAAAAAAAAACGGCGGGAATGCATCATTCAAACATGAATATCGAAATCTCAAGCTAGTAATATTATAAAATAGTCAAAACCGCAGGTGTGTGAGACTGTCATACGTTTTAATAAAAATATGTTTAAATACCTGTTTGCAGGACGTGATTGACGAGTATCTGGAGAGATCAAAACGCCGAGGATCGGACTACAAAGAAATCGACGCAAAGTGTCTGCGATGGCGGCCACGTTCGGCGCCCACTCCACCTGGGCCCACGTGAGATTTACTTGTTCGCAGTGAGTACTGCACAACCATATTATATTATAGTATTATTTATACTCTATATAGTCCAGACGTTGTCGACCTTTTTGGGTCCACGGGGCTCCTTTCAATTTTGAAATGAAATATACGGCTCCCATCCTTCTCTTTTAAATTATTCAGTTGCGAATTTAGTACTATATCATCATCATCATCATTCATCATCTATTGTAGTCCGTAGAAAATAAATAAAGTAAAACATGTATTTATTTATAATTATAGGCTGCAATTTAAAATGTTAAGTGTACAACTTGTCTTGTTTAAACATGTTTTTATCTCATAACACCGTTTTAATCATTAAAAATGTGAAGTATTTTTTTTTTTTTTTTTGAAATGACGAAGAAAACATTTTTTTAAACTTAGGTACGTTCGTCTCGTAAGTATGTAAATTGTTGACTTCAACATTGATAAATGACAATAGATGCATACCATTACATGAAACGAGGAAAATAACGACGTATACATACAGCGTACAGCGAAAAAGGGAGTAGTAAAGCCCTCTGATTGGTCTTTTATGCACTGTGACTCTACTAAAATGGGATCCACAGGGACCATCACAAATATTTCGTTATTTCGAAGCTGCGTATTTTTAAGTTAAAAGCGAATATGCCTGTACCACGTGCTTGAATCAAAAATAAAAAAATGATTAAGTTTAAATTTGGGCAGTACTTGATAACATAGGCGTAAACTGTGAGGGGCCAGAGGGGGCTTGATATTTTTTAAAATCATTGAAAAGGCGTTTAAAGTTATTAAATGAAGCATACAATTTTAATAGATTAACATTAAAATAATAATAATAATAATAATTGACTATCTAGTTACTTAACCCCCTCCTCTAAAAATTAAAGTTGAAAATTCGTTACTGAATTGGACTTAATATATAAATTACATAAGTTACTTACAAAAAATCAAGTTTGCCCCCCCTCCTCTCCCAATTAAAACTACTCAATTTACGCCCATGCTTGATAAGTTTAAATCTATGTCATACTATGTTGTTAATGATTGTAACATAATAAAGTTGAATATTATGTATAATATCATTTTTCCCATTATTGGTTAGTTTTTCCGTCCCGCTAATTTAGCAAAACTATGTATTACTTTATTAGGTTTGTTTCCCCTTTACTCTCTTGTCAATTTAAAAGTCTCGACTTTGTCGCAACTTTTTCAGAACGCAAGCATTAGAATCAAACGTTGAAATCCTTTAGACACTACAGTGTTTTAATGTTATATAGATAAAATAACAAGTCGCTTAACGAGGTGTATAAATTTGTTAACGAAAGCGATGCTGCAGCAGTCCGACTACCAATTAGTACCAGTATCTTCACTGCGGTTTGTTAATTATGATTATTGGTCAATTAGTTGTGTGTTTCGCGTGCGACCGTGTGAAATGCACGGGAAAAGATACTGTACGCAATGTGTATATTTAACACACTGTATAATGACAACTTCTTAACGGAGTACATTGAGACGTGTCGATTGTAATGACTATACAGTCCGCGTACAATATTGTACCGGTGTCGTGATGCACCCTGTATGTGTATACGTGTGTGTGTACGCCTAGTAATTATAGGAATTATACACGTGACGTCCGACGCTTTCGGTCCCTTTCCCCTTAGACTTGCCGCCCGTGCCTGAATGTGTTGTTCGTCGTTTTTGCTGTGAATTTCGAACACATGCCGCCGCAGGAAGAGGGTCGGTGATGTGTACACAGTGTACCGTTTTTGGCGGGGAGGTGCAGGTGGGCGTTTGCGAACAACGGAACGTCCGGTGAACGATGGCGCTCGGCGGAAGACGGATGCGCCCGCGAAAAGACCAGACCGCAAACGGCGTATCTCACGCCTGTGTCGTCCCGAGCAGCCGACACAGTGTACGTATCGTATCGTATCTCGCTGTCGGTCGTCGCCTCAGGAGAAACGCCATTATGACGATACTTCCCGATCGTTCTTCGTCCCGGCGATACGTATTTTTATTTTTTTTTTCGTCACCCCTCCGATGCAAAACGTTTCCTCCCACCGCCGCCGCCGCGGGCTTGAAATTGCGGAGCCTCGTACGCTGCGCCGGTGTAAAGAATTATGAGTAAGGTTTGACTTTGTTGGAAATATGTACACGCAGATTCACCTTAAATAACCACAAATCGCAATATTTTTAGATTCTGAAGTGAAGAAACTAGTGTTTTGACAATGGTGTTTATTATTTTTTTTCTGTAAACACTTTTTGTATAGATATACTTGTCCAAATGTTTCGATCAGTAACTTTTTGAAACCAGATTTGCCTCTAGTTGGTACTTTAAAGAGATCATTTTTTATTTTTGAAAAAAACCACCCAAAATATGACAAAAAAGACTCGGGAAAACGTCATTTTTTGATCCAAAGTTAATGAAAATTTAAATATAGATAGAAAATAGTATAAGAAAGATTTTTGCGCAAGAAAATTTTGAAAATGTGAAAAAAATTTTTTGGATATTTTTGTAATTTTTTTTTCCCATTCAATTTTTATTCCTTTATATATTAAATGAAAAAAGTAAAGTAGAGTATTTAATTAAATTTATTTAATGACGTTTTAAATATATTATATGACATAATTATTTAAGCTGCCAGCACAATCCTAAGAATTTTGTCATTTAATTGTGTTAAAACGCAACCGTAAATTCCCATAATTGTTAGATGTCTTGGGTCATATATACTCGTTTGTGTGAGTATGTCCGGACAAAAGCCAAATTATAATACGTTTTCCCCCTCAAAATACAGCGGGTATTGCATTTCTAGATTTGCCCTCGGACATTTCCGAGATTTTCCAGATTTCGAATTCTGACCTTAACGCACACAAGTATATACTTGTATATGTATATACACTAGCACAAATATATTCAGCCTATTCAGTGTCATCGAGATATCGCCATCCCTGCGTGCGGCACATTTTTTCCCGTATCTCATTTACATATTATTATAAACAATATTTGTGTACAATACAACATAGTAGTATTATGTCACCCATAACACTAGTGCAGACATAAACACCAATGTAAATAAGCACCTTTCCTCGTATTTTATACAGTGATATTTAATTAAATCAATAAAAACGTGTCTCTTCGTTTTTTCAGTTTTATATAAAAAATTTTTTATAAAATGTATAAGTATTTCGATTTTTGGTGTTTGATGTTTGCGGCTGATTACAGCATTGTTGGTTAAACGAAATACAAAATATTAATGTATTCGAAAACAAAATAAGGATGATTTTATTAAATAAGTATGCGTTTTTCTTTTCTTTTTTCAAAAAGACGGTAAATTACTGACTCCTTTGTCCTCGACACCACACTCTGATCTCGCTTTGTAATCGCACCAAAGCTTCAAAAGCGGATAAATTTCAATATTATCTTCCATACATTTAAAACTTACTTGCTGTATTTAACTATTTTGAATTTACTATTTTTTTTTTCTTTAGTATAATAATGCGAAATAGAACGTTTGACAATACTGCAGTGTGTATTCATTAATTTACACCTATAATTTTTTGTTTGTATTAAGTATATAGGGTGCCTCGGTATGATTCGACAAATTTAATAACTTTTGTTCTATTAATAATTTTCAAGTTTTTTTTTTTTTGAAAATTATTACTACAGCATTGCGCTATAATAAATTTGAAATTTGAAATTTTATTCAACAGATTTAGAAATAATTCAAAATAGCTATTTTGTGAATCTGATTTTTAGAAAAATATTGATTCTTAAATCTCTAATTAAGGTTGATCCATTAATTTCCTACGGTTTTTTTTAAATTTTCGAATAATTTAATGATATTGTTAAATTATTCATAATATTATCATTATTATGACGTATTAAATTAATTATTTAATTATTTTTCTAAAATTCAGGTTTACAAAATGGATATTTTGGGGTTTTCAAATACTAGTATAAATCTCCAAATTTAATAATTTGGGTTCTGAAAAAAAAAAATATATATATATATATATGCGTTATTGCTGTTGTAGACTTGTAGCGTAATGCTGTAGTAATAATTTTTTCAAAAAATAAATTCAAAATTATTAATAGGACAAAAGTTATTGCATTTGTCGAATCATACTGAGACACTCTGCATATTTCTTCTGTGTTTTGATTTTTCTTCGCTATTGGTAGATTAGGAGATGAACCAGTGATGAAAATGTAATTTCTCTCTTAGAATGAAAAGCTGTTTATATCTATGATGAAGTGTGTAAATATTTATTTAATACACCGAATGTATTTTCTGTCGTTTCCGTAATTTTTACCTAAAAGCCATAATGAAAGTTCATTCAACGTTTACGAGCTGTTGAGCAAAGTCAATAGAATGAAATACAAATATTTGTTTCATATTATTTTCTCCTCGTATGTTTTGCGCGTACAACCAATCGACAATATACGTATACCCGTATAAGCAGTAATTCCCGTTTATTTTAATATTACTATTATATAATAATTAAAAACATATGATATGGTATATTATTATAAAAAATAATATTATTATAAAATGTTACGTAGACGTAAAAGCATTTCCCAAAGGGATTCCTTGTCGCTCGCAACTAGCTACTATTTTTTTCTCTTTCTACTTAATTCGTATTTTGTTCCGATCGTAAGCCGAATAATTGTATTCGTGAACGAACGCAATATTAAAAAAATAGCCGGACATACTTCGCACGATGGGTGTTCTTCGCACGACGGGTGGGATTCTCTTGACGGGTGTATTTTATTTTAAAGAAACTATAAATCATTTTTTCAATAAAACGTTTCTGAACGAGAGAAGTTAATAATATAAAAAATAAATGTGAAAAAAAAATGTTAGAAAATGATCAAAATTTTTTTTTCACATTTTCAAAATTTTCTTGCGCTAAAATCTTTCTTATATGATTTTCTATCTATGTTTAAATTTTCATAAAATTCGGATTAAAAAATGATGGTTTCCGAGTCGTTTTTGTCAAATTTTGGGTAGTTTTTCCAAAAAAAAAATTGAAGAACTCAGGAATTCAAAAATGACCTCTTTAAATTACAATCTAGAGGCAAATCCGGTTTCAAAAAGTTATTGATCGAAACTTTTGGACAAGTATTTCTATACG
>JAIPRM010002281.1:0-13232 GCA_025469315.1 Stegophylla sp. TES_Ste_2020 | reverse complement strand
AAATTTTGGATAGTTTTTCCAAAAAAAAAATTGAAGAACTCAGGAATTCAAAAATGACCTCTTTAAATTACAATCTAGAGGCAAATCCGGTTTCAAAAAGTTATTGATCGACACTTTTGGACAAGTATTTCTATACGAAAAGTTGTACACAGAAAAAAATAAACATTATTGTAAAAACACTAGTTTCTTCACTTCGTTCAGAATCTAAAATAATAAATAGGTACCAAGTGAAGTACGTCTTCACATTGTATCCAGGCTTAGGATCTGCAGGAATGCTAGCATGTTTACAAACGACAGATGATAGACAGACATGATAGAGGGCAGACGACAGATGACAGACAAGGCGACAGGTACCTAATCAACCTAACCTAACCTACTTAACCAATCTAACAGAAGAGAAGAAGAGAGAGATATGATGAAAGAAAGCTATGATATAATGGATCCCCTGAATCCGTGTGGCCCTGGGGCAGGGGTAAAATGTCCAAAGACTTTTTAACTATGGTTTTTTTGGTGAGCCCGTTAGCATACCCCTAAAGGCATGAGCCCCTCCACCACGACAAGGTGGGCTCATGGAGGAGACCTACCTACCTACCTACCTAACCTACCTAACGCGCACACAAATTCCGTTTTAAATACTACGTGTACTTATAAATTTAAGTTAAAACACTCATGTACCCTTACATTATTAAGATTACGTCCAGTGTACGGCATCAGGCGACTTGAGCAACTACACAGGTTGTTAACTGCGAATTACCGATGCCCTCTCCACCATCACGCACACGTACCTTCAGCGAACCGATTAACGCAAGGAAACAAGGTGACAAAAAAAAAAAAAAAAATGTACACATAATAGATAAAACAGATTAAGTAAGAAGAAAGAGAGAGAGAAGAGAGATAGAGAGAGAGTGAAACCGATCAGCGAGACGACCTCTCCATTGCCACATCGGTTTGAACACTGACGACGAGTCTGCTATGAATTTTATTTTATTATTGAAAGCAAAACGATTGTCATTGGTCGAAACTATGTTCATACCTGATTGGCTATTAGGATATTTAATCAAATACGATTTTAAACTATTAAAATATTATATTATACATACCACCCTGTTAATTAACATTAATATTACGATAATTATAATAACTACAATAATTAAAAAGATGCAATAAAACATTATCGATCAACCTTTTCAACCTTTTGTGTGTTAATAACAAATATGTAATAAAATAGGTAATTTATCCGTACTTTCTCCGATTTTTTTTTCAATCAAACCCTTGTAAAATGTTTAATTCTTTGCCCGTAAGAAATTTTATTGCACCAAAATATTCGCAGTGAAATTCTCTAGTCAAAAAGTAATGTTCAATTTTACGGAAATTTCGGAAATTGCGTATTTTGCCGTTTTTTGTCAATTTTTCGACAGTTTTTCCCCGTTTTTGGAAAAAGCATTGAGAAATTGGAAAAATGACCTCTTTAAAGTACCATCTGGGTGTGATTCCAGTTCTATAGAGATACTGAACGAAACTTTCGGACAAGTATTTCTATACGAAAAATTGTTTACAGAAAGAGAAAAATAAATAAACATCATTGTAAAATCATAAGCTTCTTCACTTCGTTCAGAATCTAAAATGAATAAGTTATTAATTTAGATTATAACAAAGTAATATAATAATCCGAAACCCGGGTGCTTAAAAAGGGCATGGGCGGTTTCCACTATACGTATACACTCCATTGGGTCAAACCGCCATAAACTTACCCTTCTCTTTTTTGTCTATTTACTTAACCACAAAATTTGAAATTTGGTCTTTTCCATCAAAATCATTTTCTTTCCTTTTTCGCCGATTCACTTTTGTGCCAAATGAAAAAACTTAGAATATCATTTAAATGCCAATAATATCACTGTAATAAAATAATACCCATGTATAATGCCTATAAATGCCAATTTTATCTATCATAGAATTAATATGATTTCTGAAATTAAAATTTAGTAAATAAATTAAATTCTTAAAAAAATTAATGATAAATACTTATGGGAAGTCAATGTTTTCATATTTTTGTGTTTAGAATAAAAATAATAACTAGTCAAAATTAACACTTTGCAAATGTTTTTAAAATTGTATAATTTTATCATAATATCATGATGCATATTCAAGCCTCGGTTTGATTACGTATTATTCAATATTATTATTCTTTCGTTATCGTAAATTTTTTAATTTTGTGACAAAGTAAATCGATCAAATTTAGGATTTGGCAGAAAAGGGAAAAACACGCTTTTGCTGGAAGAGGATTCCCCCCACCAGGTTAAAAACGTTGTAAAACGAGATCTGCGACGAGTTTTTGTACCATTTCCCCTCTTCTCACAATAATTGCATAAAAAACGCGCAGTTTTGGCGGTCTTTCTTTTATTTTAATTATTATTATTCTTTCTCATTGCGTAAATTGTTAACTCTTCACATTTTCCCGTTCAACCGTTTTCTGCAAACGACACCCGGGACGTAAAAACTCTCGCGAATCCACCGCCGCGATCCAGACTCTCGGGTTTATCAACAACAGCTCTGGCATATAATATTCGTTTCCGCGGGCAGCAAGAGATCCGTAGCAGTAGCAATCGTTATCGTTGCCGTGATGCTCTCTTGATTTGCGAGTCGGTTTAATTTCCACGTTCGGTGAAGTGTGGAAACTCCACGTTGTCTCCCCGCCGCCGGCTGGAGAGACGCTTGTCAAGAAGTGCCTCTCGAGAAGTCGCCGCGACCATTGTATGGTTCCAGAAGCGTCATTTTAAACGAAACAACGATAATTATTGTAATAATAATAATAATAACAACAACGCCGAGTTCGCAATAAGCGACATTGAGCAATGTAATATGTATATATATTATGTGAAGTGCGAAAGTAGCCGCTGTGTTTTAGTTTGTGTGCAACCATATTTCCGTGGGCGGGGTCTAGTCGAGAAATATATTTCCATTGCATTTTCGGATTCTATGTTTAAAGTGTATCGGATTTACTTTTGATATCAATGTGTGATTTTACAATGATGTTTTATTTTTTTTTTTTTTCTGAACACTTTTTTCGTATAGATCTACTACTTGTCCAAAATTCTCGATCAACAACTTTTTAAAACATGATTTTCCTCTAATTAGTACTCTAGTACGGCATTTTTTGAATTTTTTTTTTTTTTTGAAAAACTACCCAATATTTGACAAAAAAGACTCCGAAACCATAATTTTTTTCGATCCAAACTTTATTAAAATTTAAACATAGATAGACAATTATGTGAGAAACATTTTGGCGTAAGAAAATTTTGAAAATATGAAAAGAAAAAAAATTTGGGCATTTTTCTAAACTTTTTTTTCTCATTAATTTTTTTATTCCTTTTCTTTATTTATAAGATAAAAAAAAGTAAAGTAAAGTTAAGTATAGACAAGAAAGCCTGACATACTTCGCTTTTCGATCAGATACTCTTGATGGGTGTGTTGAAAATGATGACTACTATTGTTCTTAATATTATTATTAACTTCCTTCCTTCAGAATCGTCTTATTGAAGATATGATTTATTGTTTCTTTAAAATTATACACACCTACCAAGAGTATCTGTGCCGAAGAGCGAATAATATCTGTGGTGCGAAGTATGTCCAGTTTTTTTTCCTATATCTCTTTGTATATGGCGTAGGAAAATAATGGGCCAATAAATTGCATTTAATCCCTTCGATAGGTAATAAGTACAATTAATAAGTACAAAATTTTCTCACATTCCTAACAGAAACGAAAATCCAAATATTTTTGATATCGGAATAAACTATATATCAGCTATTACAAACTATATATAAGCGGAATTCCTGATATCATTTCTTTTCCTTATTTTTCTGCAGATACAAATAATTTTATTGTTGTAAAGACGTAGTCTCCCCTATTCTTAGTTATAATAACGTTAACATAAATATCGAGATTGTTGTTGTGATCAACCTGCTCCACCCCACTAGACTATTGACAATATTATTAACGCGTGACTGCAATAAGAGGCTACTTAGAAGGTACATGACGATTTTGGTGATTATCGAAATAGCATGCACGTGTTTGCGGGGACCGGCCTGATTGCGGCTTTATCGACCTTTTTCCTTTTTCATAATATCTTATTGCGCAGAGCCGGTAAAAAGGTCTGCTTTCAGTGGTTACCAAAATAAAACAGTTACCAATTTGTGTATAACATAAGAATATTGTAATTACTTTTCAATTTTTTATAAATATAAAACTGCCGTTAGAGTGTTGTACAATTTAAAATTAATCATAATAAGACAATATTACAATAGCGTAAGTGAATAGAATTTGTGTAATATAGCAAGTATCTAATATTATCTGAGTGAGATGTTGCCTTGAACCCACTAATCACTCGATTAGTCTCAAAAATGTTTTCCGAAAATCCCCATATGAAATCGGTCTGACAGGATAAAATATATTCGGTGATCTTTAAGCATATATTATAACCTGTACGCCAATGTGGTGGATCCTTTTATTCAAGGACCTGAATATTTCCTCTCTCTTGCTTTAAAATATTAAACTACTAATTTTATCTTTATTAAATTTTTCCTTGCACATTTGAATTAGTATTGATAAATAAAAATAAATTAAGATTTTTGTAAACTCGTATATCATTATTGTACTCGTAAAATAAATTGAGCAATAAAAATGTTTTCCAAATATTTTTTGGCCGTTCCTTGTGCGCGCGTGGTTTCCGCCGTTTTCTTCTTATATACGTATTTAGCCGTCACCGTCGGAAGTCTAACGATTTTTCTCGCGTACTCTTCGTACTGCCGCTTATTAAGTTGCCAGCAGGAGGCCACCACATATATTATTAAGTGCGCGCGTGCATGCCGCCACCGCGTATGTGTGTGTATTCGTGAGAGACCTTTTTATTCGCTTTTTCGACCTCCTCCTCTCTTCTAATGCTCTAACCGTACAGTGAAACACATTCGTTTCGTCCACTGGTTGTCGTATATGTGTGTATCGTATATGTGTGTGTGTGTGTGTATCGTGCTCAGCTCCTTTCATCGTCTCTTTTGATTAAGACAGACAGAGATATATCCCGAACGTATCGCATCGTAAGCAGGGCGTTTGATTAGCTCGTCTCCACCACCGCCGTACCACGGGAGAGGAGTGGTGTTGACGATTTTCTCAAAAGGACTGCAGTCTTCGTCTTGATGTATAATAATAATAATAATACACACTCGCGGACCCCCCCCCTCCTCGGTTTTTAATGCAGACCGATGATGACGCATTGCTTTATTTTAATCATCCGGTATTTATAATATACGGTTAGTTAGTCAATGCTCGTGCGAATCCTTTTACCCCCCAGCAACCGCGGTGTATAATGTGTGTGTGTGTGTGTGTACGTTATTCGCTGCTATGCAAAAATCAATTATGTCGTCACCCGTTTGATGTGCACACCGTGGATTCGATCATCGGAAAATCTGTGGCGGAGAAATATGTTTACGTACGCGTTTGTGTGATTTTTCGAATTGGGGAGACCCGATTCGAAGAGGGTACAATTTTTCGTTTTCAATAAGTATTGTAATTAAAAAGTAAACAAAACTAAAGCGAAGTGTAGACAAGAAAGCCGGACACACTTCGCACCACGGGCACACGGGTATTCTTCGCTCCTCGGCTTAGATACTCCTAGTGGGTCTATTGAATTTTAAAGAAATTTCCTCGACAATCCTTATAAGAATTTCAGATTAAAAGTAGGAGTCTTTTTGTTTTTATGTAAGAAAGCTGAATAAGCTATATTTAAACTTGGAAACTTTCAATTTGTGATTGTTTGATTCCTAAATTCTTAAGTCGGCGTGCGAGAGAAATGTATCATATCAATATTTTACAATAATTATTTGTCTACGTTGTTGATAAACTCTTTTTTGTTTTTATCGTATGTCAGAGGTATAACAGTATACACTTGTAAATTTTATAATGAGATTTCACTGTATAGTGTGTATCGTCTGATTACACGAAAACTATCAATACGATAAACAGAACCGAATTTTATTGTACTTAATTATATATATAAAAAAAAAAAAAAAATGTTTAGCACATGATACGTTTTTGTATAACGTCATAACATTTTATGTTGTATATAACACAATAAATCTTATTATTAATGATTTTATTTATTTATTTTTTGTTCCAGAAAAACTTCTGTGCTTGCCGCGTTCCAGCAGTTTTCGACATGATCTAGAAACGGGAAAACAGCGGATCGCTCGCTTTGTCAGAAGTGATTTTTGTCGAACGTAAATCCATAAGACATTTTCGATTTTTCCCAGATTACATTATTATAATTTTTTTTTTTTTTTCTAATTTTTTGCATTATTATCCGACCAGGAGTCCGTTGCTAAGTAAACTTATTTTATTTATTTATTTTTTATTTAATAATAATTACATTACGTGCCGTAGAAATCTCGACGCCGATCTCCTCGCACACCGAATAACAAAAATCAAAATGAAAGCTTCAGTCTTCCAAAATTTTTCTTCTCTTTATATATTACATTTCCAATATTATCGACGCGTTTTTTTGTGATCCCCCCTCCCCCCCCCGGTCCCATCTTGTGTACTTATACACGCGTGACCAGTGTCGGTGCTATTCCGATGATTTTCTCGTCGGAAAATTTTACGCACACGTCAAAATTGCCACCCACAACCACCTGCTCTATTTTTTTTTTTTTTAACGCGTGTGCCTCGTAAACGACATTATACACGTCGTGTCACCTATAATAATATGCAAAATATCAAATACAATTATTTCACCGCGCGTATGGTCATCCAAAACGCATAAATTAATTTTGCGTATCGTATCGACGACTCTTTTTGAACAACTTCAGTTGCTCCGCTCGGTAATTAAATGTTATTTTTATTTATTATTATTATTACTATGATTATAATTAATATTACTGTTTTTGTTATGTACAAGTTTCGACAATTCGGGTTAATTTTACTTACCGGGTGTCGAATAATTGGTTATTAGTACAATTATTAAATATAGTTAAAATACATGTTAAAGTCGCTCGAGTTTGATTATATAGTGTAAACGACTCGTTCGAAGGTAGGAAGAATTATTTAATGTTTATGTCGCTGATATTGTCGTGTATAAAATAATAATATGATATAGAGAGAAAATCGATTACTTTGTTCCGTTTTTGGTTGAAAAATGTATGCATTTTTCTACTTATTTGTAATCATATATATATATATATATTACCATATATGTTTATTGTTTTGTAAAACCTACCTCTGTGTTTATTATTATTATTACTACTTTTTACTTAAGACAATTTTGTGTTTGTTGATTTATAATTGTACATATAATATTATGTCATATTATGTAATTAGGTAATTTTTCTAATAAATCAATATTTTTTCAGGGAAAAAAACAATCAAAATTTTTCGTGTTCTTGTTTTAATTTTTTTTTATTTTCGCTCAGGTTTTAAGGGTCGTAGCGTGGTGTCCTTAATAAACATCCTTTAACCTTTCTAAATAATTAGGCTCTCGCGAATGCAAAAATAATTTTTCAAACCCAGCTGGGAGTTTCAGATATAAGTGTGTTCGAACAAACAAACAAACAAACATGCACTTCAGTTTTATTATTCGTATAGATTGGTAGATGAGTATTGAATAAGCTCACATGAAATATAAAACCCTTTAAACAATACATTTTAAAAGCTATGAATTTTTTTTTTTTTTAGGGATGTATAGTGTCATTTGGCCCGTAATCATAACTTAAAACACTTGTTGAAATACATTTATTTATTAAGCCGATTTCTACGAATATATTTTATAATATATTATGTGATAGGAAAACAAATGGGAATAATTAATCTTTTGGTGAAATAACATGTCGGGGAAATAAATGTTCAAATGGATAAACAATAAAAATATTTTGTAATTTTTTCATACTAGATATAGTTTTTTTACGTGGAAAAATCAGTGTCGTACAAATTCTTACTACACACGTTACTGAAATAAAAAATTTTCGAATTTTATATTTTATTAGATTCGCTAAACATATATATATATATATATATATTTATATATAGGGTGATTTTTTAAGCGTGCTCACCCCCATTTTCGACCGTAAAAATGCAAAATTTGGGATTTTTTCCGGAATGTTCAAGTTACTATAAAACCAATATTTTCCATAACTAATTTTTTTCATGTCACCTTAAGGGTGTCCTGTGGAACAAGTGTCCAAATGATTCAAAAACTACTCGTTCAAATTTTTATTTCAATACATCAAAATTGACAGAAAAATAACCCGAATATAATTCCGTAATTAAAATAGGGAGTAGCCATTTGAAAAAAGAAAGTTTGTTTTTCCATAGGACACCCTTAAGGTGACATGAAAAAAATAAGTTATAAAAAATATTGGTTTTATAGTAACTTGGATATTCCGGAAAAAAAATCCCGAATTTTGCATTTTTACGGCCGAAAATGGGAGTAAGCACGCTTAAAAAAAAATCACCCTGTATATATATATATATATACATATGTATAATATAGTGGTGTCAGTATAATTTGACAAATGCAATAACTTTTGTTCTATTAATAATTATTTATCTTTTAATTTAGACTCTAAATGAAGTGAGGATGCTAGTGTGTTTTTTTTTCCATTTCTTAATTTATTAGACAAAAAAAAAAGTGTAAAGTATAATTAAATAAAAACGAGATAGCTGGACATACTTCGGACCACGGATATTCTTTTTTGCTCTTCGGGTCAGATACTCTTGGTGTGTGTGTGTGTGTGTGTGTGTTGAAAATGACGACTATTATTGTTCTTTATATTATTATTAACTTCGTTAATAATTACGAGAGACCAGAGCGTTCGTTTCTTCGTTCGCGACTGCCAGGCACTTCCACGACTTCATCTCACAACTCCGCGGCACTACTACACGCGATGTCTGCCGCGGATACGTTCTAAACCCGCCGCGCGTGTGTGACACATTGTTTTATGGTTTCGCGCGGTTACATGGTATACACCATATATATTTTATACAAGGACACTGCCCACGTGTTCGTGTAATAATAATTAGTAGGTAGAATACGCGGGAAAGGATGGCGGCTCGTCTAAACGTCTATTTAAAACACTTGTTTTCACACGAAATAGATGAAATATTCCGCGTCAAATGTCCATCATACTCTGTCTTAGCACTTGTCCGAAAACGGGCGGGTAACTCACGAATTGATACACTACCAACAGGGGCGTATTTAAGGGAGGGCTAGGGGAGCTAAGCCTCTCCAAAGATTAATTTTAGCCTCCCCCCCCCTCAATCCCAATAATTAAAAAAACTATTCGTATAGATAAATAGTATTTATTTAATAACTAATTATATAGTCAGATTTAATTTTAGCCCCCCTCCCTCCTGAACAACGATCCTAAATACGCCCATGACTACCAACGGTTGTTTTCAAAATTTCCGAGTACCCTTCAGGGATGGTGTAAACATAGTGTACACGGGGAGGATTACGTTAGACCTTCACATTAATTATATTATTTGCTATTTGACTTAAATCGGGGCTGGAAACCTAAATGATATTTTATGATTTCAACTTCGATTTCGAATAACAGTGGTAATTTTTTCCAGTTTCGGTTTTGATTTTGGTTTTACAATATGTTTTTACCCGATTTCGGGATTGAAAGCGAGCAGTTTTCAAGATTATCTTGACTGAGTATCTCAGGTTAGTCAATTGATCCACTAATACATTTCAGCAAGAATACCCAATAACTGGCTCGCTATGACTGGCGTTTCTGCTGAGAATTTAAGACCGATCTTAGTCTCACGAGACTTAGTCTGATCAGAAAAAACAAAAAAATTTGGATTATACTATAGTATGAGTTTTTCAACAAACTTGTAATTATTTTTCTAAATATGTATAATACGAGTATTTTCTATTTTACATGCTTAAGATAAATACTTTAACAGTCCAACCAGATAATATATAAGTCGAAAAACCTAGTTTGATCATTAACAGAGAATAATATTTTCAAAAACTGGTTTTATATAAATGAAACCAAAAATCACGAGAAATTTTAAGCTCTTTTGAAAGGTATGAACATTTTTTCAGCATAAAACTCAATATTTATACGTACATACTCACATGAACCTCGCGTGACTAACGAAGGGTTAAAAATACGGCCCGAAAAGCGAGGATGCGAGTGTCGACAACGTTTAGTGCCGGGAAAATTCACCCTGCGGGCGGTGGTGTACAAGAGGAACGGAGGTTTTTTCACGTTCCCCGTGCGTCATAGGGTACGACGAGGGTACAACGCGTCGACGTGCGGTCGTCATCGGTTCTTTTTTTGGAATGTATTCATATGCGCACACATACATTATTATTATACGCATGTTAACGTAAAAAACAAGTCTTTAAAAAGGTTTTGAAACCCTTTCATCAGCCACTGCCAAGCAACAAAAATTAAACAATAAAATTACCGTTTGCAGGCCCACTGTAAAGAGTAAATTAACCCCGGGGTGTCGGACGGTAATCGTAAATCAGTATTTTCGCTCGCCGCTAGATTTTTAAGCGTTTGTGACGACTACTCGGTGTATTTTTAAACCTTAGAAATCGTTAGTCAACTATTTTTTTAATAAACGTGAAAATTAAATGTGCGTGAAAACTGATTTTCTTCACGCGAAATAAACGATTTTTTAATAAAAAAAATAACTTCATACAAATAATAATTTAAAAAACGCTCGACGTTTTCTTTTGCCAAATTATTCTTCACAATATTACGTTTTCTGTTTTTATATAAAAAAAAAAAAATTTCATTAAAGTCGACTTAACGTTAACTCAAAGACTCGAAAATACAATGACTACAAACTATTTTCTTTAAGATTCCGAACGAAGTGAAGAAGCTAGTATTTTTACAATGATCTTTATTTTTTTTTCTGTATACACTTTTTCTTATAGATTTACTTGTCTAAATGTCTCGATCAGTCACCTTTTTGAAACTGAATTTGCCCCTAGTTGTTACTTAAGAAAATTATTTTGAATTTCTAAATTCTTCAAGTTTTCTTGATAAAAACTACTCTGAATTTAATAAAAAAGACACGGAAACCATCACTTTTTATTTCAAACTTATTAGTAGTTATTAGTTATTCGTATTAGTATTAGTAGTTATTCGAAATTCTTAACAATTTTTCGAAAAACAAGAGAAATCTACGAATAATTTGAATAAAAATGGTAAAATACGCCGTAAATTAGATTTTCATGAAATCGATTTTAGATGTTTGGTCGTAACTTCAAAAATAACAGTAGGTCCTAAAATAAAACAGTTCAGACTGGAATAAATTATCAAAATAATTCTAACCACTTTTTGAATAAATATTGGATTTAGGATATAATATTTCTAATACAAGTTTAAATTCTTCATGACCAGTCATGTTGGATTTTTCATGTTATGAGTTGAAAATGATTCTTATCTACATCGCAAATGGTTTTGTGATAATTTTAACCAAAATCTGAATGTTACCTAAAAAAAAAATTTAAAAATTGGTCCAAACAGGTCCATTTCCACCCCCTCCCTCCGACAGAGACATCGAAAAAAACTCAACGAGTGAGAGGTACTTGTTACTACGCCTTCACCAGTGGTTCTCATTCGGCTACACGTTACGCGGGTAAAACCCCTCCGTCAAAGACTTTCTTAGTCTTTAAATGCGAACGGTAACTCAACGATTACGCATGAAGTGCCGCAAGAATGAAAAACTCAAAGTATATGCCACGTGTTCCGGTACATTCTTGACCGGAATTAATCTGTTGAGACACGTCGTGAGAAGCCGCTAGGGCGAAAATCCCGTACAGAAGTCCATGACGTGTGTCTAATGTTTATCCCTAAACCTTCTCCACAAAACGAAGAAGAAAACTAGTGGTTCACAAAACTTGTGGTCCACAGTTCCATATTGTTATCACTATTATTTAAAGAGTCACTCCGACCAGCAAAATAAATATTATACTTTTAGATTCTGAACGAAGTGAAGAAGCTAATGTTTTTACAATGATGTTTTTTTTTAAAATTTTTTTTTCTGTGAACACTTTGGTATGAATATATAGTTTAAAAGTTTCGACTAGCAACATTTTGAATCGGAATTTTCCTCAATATAGTACTTTTAAGATGTCATTTTTCAAAATTCTCAATAGTTTTCTTAAAACTTGACAAAAACAACTCGGAAACTAACTTTAAGAAAAAGTGTCTTGTATAAACTGAAGCTTAGGAACGTTTAATTGAAAAAATTATTTATCGTTTTTTTAAATTTAATACACTCATCAAATCTCACTCGGGGAGCGAAGAATTCACACCCATGGTGTGAAGTATGTCTAGCTTATTATTATTATTATTTTTTTTTTCATATTATTATTGTTTAGAAATTTATATAAAAACTAATAATTTGGTATTTGATACATTTTAATTACCCGCTCTGTGAACAGATAGAATTGATTTATTGAAATCGGTGTAATCGTTATTACATTTTTCTTTTTTTTTTAGATTGGAAACAATGTACATACAAACACAAGGCTAGGCCGGTTTTAGTATTATACTATATACTATGAATTACTATTTAAATATTTTAACCAAGTGCTTTGTTCTTTTTCTCCCTTGTCGTATGTCTACAGTACTTTGAGCTGTTTGAACTGCAATTAAAAGGAATTTTCAACTATTTAAAAATAACATTTTTTTTCTTTTATTAAATTTCTATTTTAGGTTTCCGTTTGATGGTGCTATGATAATATTATGTTGGTGACATGATATTATTTCGTCCAACACTTTTAATACGTATTGCAGGGGGAATTCAAATGTTGTCGATCTCACGAGGAGGTGGTTAATTGAGTGGAGACAACCGAGGTGTCAATGACCGCGTGTCCGAGTGTATCTTCACTTAAATCATTCCCTCTACCAAAGTAGTGGTCCAATTATTCGGAGAACAAAAAGCGTGGACCTTTTTTTTTTTTTTTACAATGATGTTTATATTTTTTTTTCCGTGTACAACTTTTCGTATAGAAATACTTAGCCAAAAGTTTTGATCAGCAACTTTTTGAAACCGGATTTGCCTCTAAATGGTACTTAAAAGAGATCATTTTTTGAATTTCTCAATTCTTCAATTTTTTTTTTTTTTTTTTTTTTTGGAAAAAACTACCCAAAATTTGAAAAAAAAGAAACTGAAACCAACATAATTTTTTTATCCGAACTATATTAAAATTTAA
>JAIPRM010002280.1:6297-24169 GCA_025469315.1 Stegophylla sp. TES_Ste_2020 | reverse complement strand
CCGGTTTCAAAAAGTTATTGATCGAAACTTTTGGACAAGTATTTCTATACGAAAAGTTGTACACAGAAAAAAAAAATAAACATCATTGTAAAAACACTAGCTTCTTCACTTCGCTCAGAATCTAAAACTGATGGGGAGTATAAGTAGTATCATTAGTTATTTAATATAGCAAGTGAAAAGCCTCTTTGGTTTTATCTTTAAGTTTACTTTTTATGAACATCTACTACTCCTTTGACATTCAAATTAAAAATATTTAGGTAGGTATTCTCCAAGCCTACATATATTAAATAAAAATAAATAGCTGTCTTATAATTATAAAAAATATCTATGGCAAGTGTCAAATAACTAAAAATAAAACAATAAAATTATTGCTCTAGTTAAGTTGTTAAGTAAGGACTGATTAAAATAGATTGCATCAAGAATAGTGGCCGCATCTTTGTTGTGTCCTTTCTTAGGCTGGCGTACGTTATGATTTTATAAAACATTGGACGCAAGAACTTTAGAACCAATAATACGGGAATACATAATTCGAGGAGTAATGGTAGTGTGAGTTAACCATATTACCAAAAAAAAAATTTGTTTAAAAATACGATTTGTAGCATCTACTGAGCACTCAGATCGATACTCACCTAGTATTAGCGTTGAAATAATTCTATATGTTCGACGACAATAACGAACAACCCTTGAAAGGTACGTGAGCGACGGAACAGATGACAGGGACGTGAAGAGGCGAGTACAGCACTGCTGAGTTAAAGAAGGGAGAAATATTGTTGTCGACGAGCAAAAAGAGAGCAATCGAGAAAATTCAATTCAAAACGTTGTCATTCGTGTCAGTGTGGTGAACGCGAACTACCGAACACAGCGGCGTCTAAAGGATAAATAACGTACACTACGGACGACGGTAATCAGCACTAAGTAGTTCCTACTACTCATGCGAAAAGTTTAGATATTGCCACCGAGATGGACGAAGTGGTGTAGCGAAAGGGTCGAAAGGTGGACGACACCCGG
Source organism: Stegophylla sp. TES_Ste_2020 (assembly GCA_025469315.1). Taxonomy (NCBI): domain Eukaryota; kingdom Metazoa; phylum Arthropoda; class Insecta; order Hemiptera; family Aphididae; genus Stegophylla; species Stegophylla sp. TES_Ste_2020. The sequence goes on along the minus strand of JAIPRM010002280.1, from coordinate 23,161 downwards.
AGCACTCGTTGATGGGCTGATTATCGTATGGTACTATGGTGACTGGTGTCTGGTAGTTGGAAGTGGCCCGTGTGACACGGCCGTGGAAGAGAAACTATGGTCTGATGAAGCAGCCGCTGAAACCGGCGAGATGTGTGATTATTATCGATTATAGTCAATCCACAGACAACACCAATTTGTTTTTGGGGGGGATCGCGCATTGAGCAAGGAACGCGATATCACAGAATTCTATTATTAACATTGTAATATAGTTCAAACTAATGATGGGCATAATCGAATGATTAGTAATCGAGACATTTTCATAATCGAGAAATCACTCGAAATAATCATTCGAAATTTCCAAATGAAATATTATTAATAATCGAGTTATCACTCGAAATAATCATTCGAAATTTCCAAATGAAATATTATTAATAATCGAGTTATCACTCGAAATAATCATTCGAAATTTCTAAATGAAATATTAATAATCGAGATATCACTCGATCATTTATAATAGTTAAATTCCCTCGTTTCATGGACATCATTCATTCCAAATAATTTGTATTCGATTATTAACATTTTTACTATTTTGAGATCAAGCATTCATTGTTTTCAAAATAAACGAGATATCATTAGAATTAAAAAGAATCATTCGATTATGATATAATCGAGATTATTTTCATAATCGATATCTCGATTATGCCCATCACTAGTTCAAACTGTTCAAAGATTTTGATTGTTGCCTTTTGCCACAATTGTCGGCGGACATTCGGTCAGATATTCTGAACTCTTGAGTGTTTTATTTTATCATGGTTTTAACTTTAAAATGTTTTAATAGATTTTGAGCCTCATAGTGAGCTCTAGGCCCTTGGATGGTCGTGGTCACTGTTCCCGAGAAATGCGATCTGTTGCGAAATTAGCAATTTACTCGTACTAATTATAATGATAGTTATATCAATGACCGAGTTAACGTTTCAATAAGCGTATAGTAATTATTTTATAATATTATAACAGCCAACAGGATAAATTATAATATTACAATTAAATAGAGGGGCGTTTTGGTAATATAATATTGTTCAATCTCATATGCGCGTAATTTTATTCTTCCATTACCGAAACAGTCAGCTGGTATGTCATCAGACACACTACAACACTACACTACACTTCTACAGTAATATGTTAATGATAAGAGACAAGAAATACCTTTTTTTGTTATTATCCAAAAATATATTTTTTTAACAGCAATGATCAAATTAGCAAAATATATCATTTAGAACAATACAATTAATGTTGTATTTGCCAAATTGAATTAACCGTCTGTACTCTGTAGGTTTTGTACTTCGGTAGTACATTTTATTTTTTTTTAAATATTTTACCCAAGTACCAATATGTTTTTCATATTCTCATCGATCTAAAAATGCCATTCAATTAATACACGCACTATGAGTTTACATTATATTATATAAAATATAATTGTTTTGTCAGAGATCACTGTGAAATGGCAGGAAAAACTCCTTCTGAAGTATGTACCTACTTAAACATTATTTAGTCTTTAACATATAAATATAACAGTAATTGTGTTTTTTTTTTTTTTTTTTATAGAAAAGACTTCATAAAGAATTGATATCGCTCATTAAAGAACCACCTCCTGGCATGGTTGTTGATGCTGACCAAGCTGAACAAAATCTTAATACGTTCGTAAAAAAATTACTTAAATTATGAAATTTTATGTTTGGTGTTTGAATACTATAGATTCATGTATAGTATGAATATTATATATGAATACTTTTTTTTTTTTTTTATATGAATTACCTACCATTGTTACCTATTAATATCCATGGATTCTATTCATTAAAAAAAAAAATATATTTGAAATTTTGTTTTCATCTTGATACTTTGTTAACTTTTTGGGTTTACCTATGTTCTTATGATAATTTTTAAAATAAATATAAGCAATATTCTGATGTGTGATTGGAAAGAGTTAATGTTTGAATTAACTTTTACAGATGAATAAAATTCACATTTTATACTTACATATTTAAATTAAAAACTTTTGTATAATTTGGAAAACATGTAAATTAATAATTTTTATTGATATCCTATTTAATATATAATCATATATGATTATTTTTTTTTTTTTTACAAATTTATTATTTCTACAAAAATTCAGATTTTTTCCTTACATTCAAAAGTTTTGGCATTCTAAATAAATGGATTTTCAAATTGTGTTTTAAAACCCATAATATTAAATTATTCTCATTATTATTTACAATTTGTATTTTAGATAATACTATTCATTAGTTTTATTATTAATATAATGGTGAGTTTAATGGCTTAATTTTGATAGGTTTTGTACTTATTATATTTAAAAGATAATTTAGGACCTTTAAATAATGAATGTTATACCAATCGTATAATTTATAAATCTGGTATCATTTTTTATCACTCCAGATACAAATTATTACTAAAACCCACAAATGTCTTCATAATACAGTATTATATGGACATCTATGTTGAAATCATTATAGGTACCAATCATTTCAATATTTTTATTTAATTTATACAATTTTTTTTTAAATAAAATCAAACTTTTGTTCTCTCACATATTTCTTCATATTAATTCTTTAAACTTATTTAGTATTTGACCTGAAAAATTATAGAGCTGTTTGAATCAGTTCTGGAGTTATAGCTTTTATTCTTTTTGATTTTGTTGTAAATGCTTAATAATAATTTTTACTTGTAATATAATATTATGTAAAATTATTAAAATTCTCTATTGAAGTATAATGAGATAAATATGATAATTTCAGCTGTGAGCCATCATCAAGATGCAAAAATAATAATAATAATAACTAAAAACACTTCAGAATCTAACACTAGTAACAACAATAAAATTTACAAAATAATAATACTTTTAAATATTTTTTTTTCTTCTTTAGTTACCATATCTATCCCATTATTCTTCGGTTATGGATTTTAATAGTTTGCAATGAAATTCTCTATGTAGGCACCAAATTTCAAAACAATCAATTTGGCCAACTTTCTTTTATGTACTTTAAAGTGCGTTATTTTAGGTAAAACTAACAAATTTCATCGAATTCTAAATTCAAATGGTTATAGAGAAAAAACTTGATTTACGATTTTCGAGATTTTTTTCAAGTCAATTAGACATATATGTCACTGAGATCAAATTCAATATTTAAGTCTTAATATCAAAAATGAAAAATTTTATTACATATAAACTAACAAAAAATGAGAAATTTCCAAAACTTTCAAAATGCTACACTTAACTCAAAATTGATTAAATTTTTTTGAAATTTGATATTATGTTTTTGTGGCCATTTTTAATAGTTTGTGAAAGTTTCAAGTCTAGCTGCATTATTTTAAAAGTTATGTTAAAAAGTAATTTTCGATTTTATGGAAATTCCAGTAATTACATATTTTATTGTTTTTTGTCAATTTTTCGACAGATTTTCCCCGTTTTTGGAAAAAGTATTGAAAAATGTCCTCTTTAGAGTATCATCTGGATATGATCCCGGTTCTATAGAGATACTGATCAAATCTTTTTGACTAGTATTTTTATACAAAAAAGTGTTTCCAGAAAAAATAAATAAATATCATTTTAAAAACATAAGCTTTTTCACTCCATTCAAAATCTAAAAAACAAATTAACTAAAGTACATATTTATATTTGTATAACAATGTTTATATTATTGTGTTTGATTTTTAGTTGGACGATAAACATGCAGGGCGCAGAAGGTACTTTATATGATGGAGAACAGTTTCAATTGCAGTTTAAATTTGGTACTAGCTATCCTTTTGAATCACCTGAAGTAAATTTACTTATATATTTGAAGTAAATCTAGTTTAGTTTACAATAGTTTAACATTGCTAAATGGTAGGTTGTAGATACAGTGTTGGTCTTATTTACTATACTCTATTAGCTGCCAGTAGCGGAACTAAGGGAGGGAGTATTGATCACCAGATGTACAATTTTAAGAGGCATAATTTTTGGTTACATTTACCTGTAGATAAATGATAATATTGGTTGACGGATAGTTTTTAATGTTTCACTATTCAAATTAATTTGAAGGCTAAACTAGATTTATTTATGTTTATGATTAACCAATTTTTATAATAAAATTGTTATTTATTATTTTGTTCATTTAGGTTACATTTGTGGGCCAAAACATTCCAGTTCATCCACATGTCTATAGTAATGGACATATTTGCTTGTCTATTCTTACTGATGACTGGTCGCCAGCTTTATCTGTTCAGTCAGTGTGTTTATCAATTATATCTATGCTAAGCAGTTGCAAAGAAAAGGTTATTTATTTTATACACACTTTGTTTTTAATATTCTGTACAAATTTGTTAATTCAGGTTGTTTAAATAACAGTCAAATAGTGTTTAAAGGTTTTTATTAATCAACACAAATATAATTTGAGCTATTGGTTTATATCAGTGTTTCTCAACCAGAGGGTCATGACTCTCAGTTACTAGGGGTCGCTTAAAAATAATAAAACAATGATTTAAATGAACTTTTTTACTCAAAATTTTTTATTGAACAAAAAATATACTTAAAATAATAAGAATAAATGATACTCCACCGCTATTGAAAATTCCCAACAACTGAGACATAACGTTTACCTGCCTGTGACAAATTTAAAGTACTAAACATGGTATTTATTAATTGATATTCAAAATGGTATGCCTATGTCCTATTTTGTTTAGTTAATGATTGAATATTTTTATTATTCAAATTTGTACTTAAAACAGAGGGGGAAGGGTCGCGAAGTGATTCCCCATATTTTATATCTATTTTGGCGGTCACAATTCTAAAAAGGTTGATAAACAATGGTTTATATTATATGTGAAAATAAACAAAAAAAAAACTGGAAAAACTTCGCACTAAAGGTATTTTACATTCATTGGGTGAGATATTCTTGAAGGGTATGTTGAATTTGAAAGAAATTATAAATCATTTCTTCAATAAAATGATTCTGAGCTAAGTTTCAGTTAATATACTATAATAAGTGTCATTATTATATGTAGAATATTTAATAATAGAACAATCCATGTACATTTCATTCTTTGTATAAATAATCAATTTTGTATTATTGTTTATGTAATAATAAGTACTAGTATCGCCAAGTTGTCAAAATTTGACCAGAGTAACAATATTATTTTATTTGTGTGTTTGTACACTGATCTTACATAATATACTAATATACACGCATTGAACTTAAATGTTAAACTAAAAATATTTATAAACAACAAAAATTGATTTTTATATATTCCCTTACACCTAATAAATAACTTTGAATTACAATAAATATGTAATGCACGTAACTTTTTAGTAGTGGATAAAAGTTTCACATTCCTTTAACAATTAGTTTTGGACTAAAGAACTAAAATTGAATTCTTGATAGTAACATTTTGATTTTTTTATTCAAATAAGTATAATTAGGTATTATTTTAATATTAATGCACAAAATGTATTTGTATGTAAATAACCATGTATATTAATTCTTAAATAATTTGTCTTACACTTTGCAGAAAAGACCTCCAGATAATAGTTTTTATGTAAAAACATGCAACAAAAATCCAAAAAAAACAAAATGGTGGTATCATGGTAAGTGAACAAATAAGAAATATATGTTCCTAAATATTATTGCTAATACATTCTTTTGTCTGTTTTTTTTTTTTTGTTTTTAGATGATAATGTTTAAGACGTTTAGAGTTCATTTTTATCTTTTCACTATATAAAATTATTAAGTGAAAATTGTGATTTAATTTTTATTGCAATTAATTATATTCACTTTATCGAAATAATCATTAATTAGTACCAAATTATGTTAATTGTATCATATTGTTTAATATTATTATGATTATTAATTAACTTTTAATTAATTCACACTAATAAATATAAAGTATACCAGTTCTAAAATAAAGTAGTATATTCAAAAATGTAATTTAAATCCATATAAATGTTCAAATAAATCACAAATATATGAAAGAATTGAATATATAAACACAGTAAATAAATTATAATAGACCTTATATATAGATATTAAATTATGTATCATTCAGCTAAAGGAACATTGATTTAAAGACGTTTGTTCAAAGATATTAGTTACTTTTTTTATTTATGCAACAAAAAACTTGAAAAATTATTTATTTGGTTACTAACAAAGCCTATACATAAACAAAACATAAAATTGTAAATCCATTAATTTAGGTATATATCCTAAAAAAATAACTGGCACCTTTTGAATTATTTGTTTATTTTACATTGGTTCCTCTTAATTTACTTTATAATAATTTTGTATTGTTTGATTTTTTTTTTTTTTTCGTTTATGGACTTATTTGCATTTAATCCATAATAAATATATATTACATTATTAACAGACTTAAGTTTATTAAATTTTCTTTCTTATATTTTACATTTCAAATTTAATAAAATCAACGTAAGCTTGGCTACTGAAGAGCAAAGAAAAATTTCCGTTGAAGTCCCATTCCAATTATGCTGTGAATGTTGATATTAGATAATCAATGAGCTGGACATAAATCACACTATAAGCATTCTTCGCTCTTCGGTTAGGATATTCATAATGTATGTATTGAATATTAAAGAAACTATAAACCATTTTTTCAATAATATGATTCTGAGTGGATCAATGACATTTATGTGAGTAAGGTTGTGTTATGTTTTCTGCTCATTATTCAGCTTATTGTCTTCTGTTGCTTTGCTCCTTAGACAATATACCGGTATATAAGTACCATACAATTTTAAGTTATAAATAATATTGTAAAAGTACTTATTATGTGTAATTTTTGATAATTGTCAAAAACTGTTGACAATATTTAAATAGAAAAAATACTATATCAAAAGTGGACTAGGCCAAATGCCCACTGGGCGGTTTCCCATGTTAAAAATACAGGTCAGTAAAAAAAAAAAAAAAATTAATTTTGTAGACAAAATATTGTTTGTTTTAGTAATATTGTATTTATTATTTAATACATTTTAAGATAATTATTTTGGTGTAAAGTGTACCTAATAATTCACATATTATAGTAAATTTAATAGTAAAAATTACTACTTTATAATCAATAGTAAAATTACTGTGTTATGCCCGTACACTGCAGTGCACCAGTTCTAAAACTTTTGTAGAATACTTGACCGTTGAGGACAGATTTTTAATAATCACGAACCATCTTAAAATTTTTCCTTTGAATAACTTTTTATTTTACAAAATACTTAATGTTATAATAATCAATATTTTAATGCATGTTTCCTAGCACAAGTCACATAAGTTTGTATAATCATTGCCAGATAAATTGACAGATCAGCAACGGTACTTTTCAGTATGTGTAGCTCAAATTAGTCACAATATGTTTCAACCGTTAATGAATACTCTTGATGGTGTGTTATATTTTAAAGAAATGAAAAATCATTAATTCTTCAATAAAACGATTTCAAACAGAGCTTCAATTATTATACAATAATAATTATGCTTTAAAGCATTGAACTTAAATGTTGACTAAAAATTATTTGGTTACATATAATATTTATAAAAGACTAAAATTGATTTGCATATATTTACTTACACCTAATGAATACTTTATGAGTAATTTCAGATTACAATAAAATATAAATATAATAAAATAAAATAAAGCGGCTCTATTTATCTTAAAACAACATTAATTCACTATGTTTATAACATAATTAGTACTATATATTTATAGTGTCGCCTCCGGTCAGTCAAATGGCTAAAAAAATATTAAAATAAACAGTTTACCGGTTAAGATTTAAACCAGGTACCATCGCATTCAAATTTAAGGACTAACCAGTAGACTACAAGCACAACATCGAAAATCATTGAAATAGTAGGTATTTAATATAATAACCAAAATTATTGAACTTTCAAAATAGAATAATTAGGAAACTATTAAGCATGTGGAATTTAAATCACACAATGTTCAATGCCGAAAAATACATAACATGGAGAAAAAATATTACCTACCAACCTTTTAGGATGTTAACTAGAAATAAAACATAAAAATTGTCCATACTTTTTCCAATTTCTTAGATTTTGAATGGAAAAAAAGGTAGCGTTTTTACAATGAGTTTATTTATTTCTTTTTTTTTTTTGATTAAAATTATGTTTATTTTTTTTCGTTTTTGTACTGTAATACTTGCAAAAAGGTTCGATTTGTTACTATGGATCCGAAATCACACCCAGAGGGTATTTTAAAAAGATCATTTTTGAAATTTCTCAATACTTTTTACAAAAACGTGAAAAAACTATCGAAAAATTGACAGAAAAACGGTAAAATAAGTAATTATTGAAATTTCTGTAAAATTGAATTTTGTTTGTTAACATAACTTCAAAAATAATGCAGCTAGGGTCTTGAAACTTTCACCAACTACTAAAAATAACCACGAAAATATTCTATAAAAATTTCAAAAACATTTGATCAATAATGAGTTAAGTACCGCATTTTAAAAATTTTTGAAATTTCTCGTTCTTTGTTAGTTTTTATCTAATAAAATAATTAAGACTTGAAAATTTAATATGATTTCACTCACGTAAATGTCTTATTGACCTGAAAAATCCTTTTTTTTCTGTATAAAAATTTTCTTATGGAAATACTTATTCAAAAGTCTTAACAAGCAACTTTTTGAAACTGGATTTGTCTCTAGTCTGGACATTAGAGAGGTAATTTTTTGAATTTCTCAATTCGTTGGAGGAAAAACTACTCAAAATTTAACAAAGAAGCAGTGGCGTACTCAGTAGGGGGCGAGGGGCCAAGAGGCTGAAACCCTCCCCATTGTCCGTAGTATATTTTATTTTGTATTGTAACGATTACAGTCTACTGACTCGTCATTTGGCGCTCAGATTTAAATTGCTTAGGCACACAGAACACACGAGCAGGAGTAGTACGTTTATTATTGTCACACACACAGTCGTAGAGTAGAATTTCGCTACTCCCGTAGTGAACATCCCTATCGTCCCGCGAGTCAAATTCCTACTCCCAACCCGAGTAATTAAATTTCCATCCGCTAAGTGCGCCAAGTATTTCTATACGAAAGTGTTCACAGAAAGAGAAAAAAATAAATAAATAAACATCATTGTAAAGTCATAAGCTTCTTCACTTCGTTCAGAATCTAAAAATGAAAAATTTGTTTGTACGGGCTAATTTTCAAATCGGTTTAATCGATTTTGACGTGATTTAGACGAGCCAGTAAAGAACTTAAGTAACCATGACAACACGATGATTTAAATAAATAAAATTGAAGGGTTTATTATTCTGTTTGTACAGCCTAATCTTCAAACGGCTAAACTGAATTTGAAGGAATTGAACTATAACTACACGATCATCTAAATAAATACATTTGTAGAGTTTATTCTTTCTATACGGCAGAACTGATTTTTCGGTCAAAGAAGTGCACGGGTGTAGCTATTACGATAAATATTATCAAAGTTCAAAGTCAAACCTTTAGGTACTGACGTAGATCTTCCTTCAGAGTGCTTTTCACATGGACAAAATTATACGTGAGTTTTTCTCAAACTGGGGATCTCAATCATCTAATAATTTTGATTTCAACAGGAGATAGAAAAATAAACGTTATATAGGTAGTCAGAAGTTTTATAAAATTCTTTATCAACAACAGATTAATTAACATTTCTTTTGTATCTGTATTCATTTATTGTAAAAATATATTTATCATTAAATAATACTGTTAGAAGCATTTCAATACATTATCAATGACCATTTTTTATATTTGCTCGCCAATCACTAGGGCACGGATGTTGTAGTAGTAAAAAACTAGTGAAACTGATTGCAGTATTGCACTAAAAATACCGAAAATTGCATTTAAAATATAATAAATTGCACTAAAAAAAAACAACGTTTCATTATAATTTATAGATGTTTTATTTTAATTTGACCAAAAAAACATATTCTTCACATTTTATAATAATAATTAATAATTAATAATCTATGCGAATACTAAACATATTAAATATTTTAAATTTCAAACATTTAGACATAAGTGACAATAAGACAATAACTTACTCGACTATAAGTGTTTGTTTTAAATTTTTAAATTCGAACGCTCTTTGATTTGGATCCAATAAGTTCTTAATACCTCGAAAAACTTCGTTCTACGTCAGTTTCTTCGGGTAAACCATTGAAACATTTTCCTTGTCTAATGAATATACCATTTATTTTAATAATGGTTTCAAATCCGGTATTCTTTTCAATAACTTTCTTGATTTTTTCATGGACTGAAATTCCAGTTTCACTAAATATATTGTCTAATTTATTTTCGACATTTTTAATTATTCCAATAGCTTCAACTATTAGAAGTCCTTGATTTTTTAATTTTAAAATCGCGTCCGACAAAAATCCGTAATTCGAGTGAATAAATATTAAAGTGGCTGAAGTTGAAATTTTTATAATTAATCTTATCTATACGACTGTCGAATTTCGATAATAGCTAAAATAGTTGTATAAATGAGTAAAATCAACAAAATTGCAATAAAATTTAAAAAATTCCAAAAAATTGCCCTTAGAACTTTTAAATTTGAACTCGTACTTACGCGCTCCAGTATTTCTTATCTATCTCGATGAAATTTGCTAAGGAATAGCTTTCTTATTCACTATACGTGGCTACACTGCAAAATTTGTTTGGACATGCGCATATGATATCTATATAATTTTTTATGAACATACAGCAATAAATATGTAGTATCATACCTTTTTATTTTTCAACATTTTATTTAGTGGATTTTGTGTAAGTAATGTTTATTGTCTAGTATTGATTTGAACAGTGAATATTGAGGGAAATTATTCATATAAACATGGAAGTGAGTTACGAAAACGAAGGTAAGGTACATCCCAAGTGATACCACTTATTGACTAATTCATTCTTTAATAAAATATTAATAACAGACGTGACCTTAAAATATATAGAGTGAAATCTTTTGAAAATAAAACATATCTAATATGTAGTTATTATATTGTTCAACTCATTTCAAATTATTAAAAAATATATCATGTTCATCATAAAATGTAACTTATTGTATTAGGTATTCTTAACAATTTTAACTAGATTAGATACATTTAAATTACAGTAAGTATAAAAACTTATATAAGAGTAATGAAGTAAAAATGTTTTATACATTTTTATTGTTTTCATGAAATAAGTAAAATATTATTTTAATAATCTCTTAAACAATGCTGTTTTTTTTTTGCCAAAAGTTGTGTGAGGTATATAATTGGTAGTATATTTTAATAAAACATTTATAATATTTAGGTAATATAATTAAATGCTGTTGATAGTCTCAATGCATATTGTATAAAAATATGTTATCAAAATAAACACTGAATTGTGATCACTACAATTACTGGTTGTCACAATGACTGAAAAGTACATTAGGCATGTAATTTTTATAGTAGATAGAACTGATTTAAATTTTTATGTTATAAATCCAAAATGTGTTGTTTTGTTTTTTAATGATATGTATTCTACATAATTAAAATCATTTTCCAAATTAAATTATGATTGTGAAACTTGTAAGATTATAGATATTTAATTTTGTAAAATTTGTTATTAAGGATATGACAATGAGTATCAGTCAAAGTCTAAAGGAAGTATTTTAACAAGGAAAAATAATAATTTGCCAATTTGGGGTAATGAACGTACAATGAATTTAAACACCTTAATATTAACTAATATTCAATCATCTCATTATTTTAAAGGTAATCATGGTTTAAGTACTTTTTTTAAATGTCATATTAATAAATCCTTATTTACCTCTGCATTTCACTCATTGTAAAAATATATATTAAAATGTTTATGCACCTACATTGAATAATTGTATTTTAATTATTTTAGTAAATTTATATGAGCTAAAAACCTACCATGAAGTTATTGATGAAATTTACTACAAAGTACAACATCTTGAGCCATGGGAAAAAGGTAGTCGTAAAACTTCAGGTCAAACTGGAATGTGTGGTGGTGTAAGTGTTTTATTTTATTAATAATTTGTATACATTTGGTTCATTCAGCAAAAAAAGCAAAAATGTATTATATAAATTTTAAACTGACATTTTAGACCTAGTATTAGTTTAATCTTCAGAGTAGAGTCAGAGACCTGTGCTGTCTACAGTGAAATAATGGCTATCCGCTCTACAGATAAAACATGTTAAGGATCTGAAAAATTATATGAAGTTGAAGACATTGATATTTCCAAAACTATTTTTAATTTAGAAAATCTTAGTCAATTCATAATATATTTATGTCTTTAGTATTGAGAATAATATTTTATTGATTAGGTCCGAGGAGTTGGTGCTGGTGGTATTGTGTCTACAGCATTCTGCCTTGTGTATAAACTATTCACATTGAAACTGACTCGCAAGCAGGTAACTGGGCTAATCACCCATTGCGATTCACCTTATATACGTGCTTTGGGTTTTATGTACATCAGGTAAGTTTTTGATCAATCTATCCCAAAGTTTATGGAGGGTAATGTTTCAAGAGAAATAACAATCCTGAAAGTATTTTCATTCCTATTTATTTTAAATTATTTAATGTGTTACGTCAGTTTTTGTAATTATAATATTGTACCTACATATTTTTAATATTATATTTCAGATATACTCAGCCACCTGGTGACTTATGGGATTGGTATGAATCATTCTTAGATGATGAAGAGGTAATAATTTTATTTATTAGTCTATTTATTTACACCTTGACTGCACTTTGATCCTGGTTGCAGCCCATATTATCAGGATATATATTACTTAATGCATTTCTTATAGCAACTAAATACTAGAAAAGCATAATCGTAGTAAAATGTGATTACTATATGTTAATAATAATAATAAGATGTGTTACGACAAAATGTTGCTCTGATCTACATCTCATTTACTATGTAAGGTACAATACAATTGTGTTATGTCCTTATTAGGTATACGTAATTTACAACACATGATTGCATAGATTTTTGTGCAATATTGCCGTATTTTTAGAACTACCAAAAATATGCAACTTTTTATATTATGATTCAAACTATGTTCAATTTGTTACTTAATATTCAGAGTCATGGTAACCAGTTATCTCCTGGTCCGGCGAAATAAGTTTAGCCCATATAAACAGAATAAACTTAAATAAGTAAATAATAAATAACTTAAGTTGTATTTATTTCGCTCATTGTATTGTTTTGGTTACCAAAGTATTTGACTGGCCCATCAAAGCCAGTGTTACTATTTTGAAGATGAGCCCATACAAGCAAATACAATTTTTTACTTAATTTATATAAAGATAAATACACCTTTATACTTGTTACCAAATTCTAAAAATGATGTTAACGTGAAAACATGTTTTAAGTAATTCTTTAAAATTAGCGAAGTTTGAAAAATCCTTTTTTAATTCGCCCTTACATGGTGGTACGAAGATACTCTGAAAGTTTCAAATTTTCAAATGAATCGGTAGGTAGTTTAGTCTCTTTATTGACTTATGGTTAGTCAATCAGTCAGTCAAGACAAAGCCACGTATTTGTAATATTTATATATTATGAAAAAATAAAAGCTATTTAAAATAATTTTTAAAAAATAGAATGTAAGCAAAACACACTTATTCTAGAAATAATGTTTTGAAAAAATAGATTCAAATCATACTATTTCCTTAAAATTTATCAAAACTATTGGATGGAAATAGTACATTTTAGCACAATTAATGATATTGAATATTATATTTAGTCCATTATACTTAAATATTTCTTATGGAAAATAATGAATAATAATTCATTGTATTTTTTTGGCATATTATCATATCTCTATGATAATCCAATCGGTTGTAGTAGAAAAACATCAATACCAAAAAAAGTAAAAAATAGAAACCGTACCTTTTGGAATGTCACCCCACAAATAGCAACATACATTATTATATAATATTTTCAATTAACATATATTATAACATAATGTATACAATATTATTGTCGAATGCACATTAGACCAGTACCCACAACACTTATTGAATATAAAAACATTTTTCTTCTTACAAAATAAATTTTATAAATCATAAATAATGGAGGTATAGACTAACAAAACACATCTGTAGTCAAAGTATTAAAGAAAATAAATTATCAAATGTAGGTTTTAATTATATTTATAATGATACAAAATATATTTTATTAGGAAATGGATGTAAGAGCAGGAGGTGGCCAAATTATGACAATTGGCAATATATTAAAGAGTTTTTTGTTCAAGTTAGAATGGTTTTCGACCCTATTCCCTAGAATCCCTGTGCCTATTCAGGTAGGTATGTCGGCAATATAAAGTCATATTATTTCATTTTTCATATAAATTAAAGAATTTAATTAAAATGTTATTAAAAATATTAAACTAATTTATTTAGCAACAAATGGAAAAAAAAATGAATGAAAAGTATCCTCCAGTTACTGAAGTAGCACCTAGAAGAAATATACCAGAAAAGAATTTCAAGTAATATAATATTTATTTTATATTTTGTTTGTTTTTATTAAAAAATTTTTATAATAATGTAGCAGAGATCGAGATGATTATAGAAGTCGAGGAGACTTCTCAGATGCATCAAGATCTCGAGATAGAATTGACCGTAGAGAAAGATCACATAGAGATTATCGCGATAGAGATTATGAACGCAAGAATAGTTATGCAAATTCCCGAGAAAGGTACATTTATATATAATAATTATAATTTCATTTTATAAAATAAAAACTTGTAAGGTTATAATATAATGGCAGTAAAAGATTGTTTGTAATTACTTCATTCCTTTGACAATGTATTGATAGTAGGTGTATAGTACTTAGGACAACTATTTTTACAATTAATTCATCAATAAAAATAGTGAAAGAAAATTTTTGTTGTGGTCATCTATAAATCTTTAATTCACATTGTCATAATTATAACCAATATTAAAAAATAACATTGTATATTCATTTTTATTAGAATTCTGATGTAATTCTCATAAAATTGCAAATTGCTTTTTAACATAATTTCAAAAATAATGCAACTAGAAACATGAAACTTTCACCAATTACTAAAAATGGTTACGAGAATACTTCTTAAAAATTTCAAAAACTTTTGATCAATTTTGAGTTAAGTACAATGGACGAACTGATGTTTTACAGGATTTTTACCTGAAGGCAAGAATACATCGAGGTTTTATACAATTTGTATTTATAATTAAAGTAAAATAGTAAACGAGTGTAAGAGCAATAGTTAGAAAATGTTGTGCATATGTGTACGTTAAAGTTCGTAGAATAGAAAGAATGAATCTAAACTTAGATGGGAAAATAGTTAAAGCTAGTGTGTACCACATATTCTGTAACCCGCAGTATACCCAACTGAGCCTAAAATAAATTAAGTGTGGACTGTATAATAACCGCACACCGTTACACTGAATATTAAACATACATTATTTTAAAAATTTTAGAAATTTCTTGTTTTTTGTTAATTTTTATGCAATAAAATTTTTAATTCTTAATATTAAAACTTTAAAATTTAATATGATCCTATTCATATAATATATGGCTAATTGATCTAAAAAAAATCTCGAAAATCGTAAATCAACTTTTTTCTTTATAACCGTTAGAAGTTAGAATTTTGATGAAATTCATTAGTTTTACCTAAAATTAGGTACTTTAATGTACAAAAAAGAAATTTGGTTCTACTGATCTTTTTGAAACTTAGGACCTAGATGGAGGATTTCATTGTGAATATTTTGATGCTATTTTTATAGCATCAAAATTTAACGGATGAATAATTAAACATTTTACAAGGATTTGGTTGAAAAAAAATTAGAGAAAGTATGGACTAATTTTATAATACTTATATTTCTAGTTTAGGAACACTCAAAAAGCTTGATGTTTTATCGCTGCCTAATGTATTTTTCGATTTTGAATAACATGATGTGAATTAAAATTCACGTTCAACAATAATTTTCTACTTTGAAAATTCAATATTTTCGGTTATTTCATTAAATACCCTCTATTTTAACAGTTTTCAATACTGTTCTTGTTGCATACTGGTTAAGGTGACAGATATTAATATGACAATACCAGGTTCGATTCTTAACCGGTGAACTAAATATCTTACACTTTTGAACCATGACTGATCATACAATAAATTAATATTTATCATGTACTTACATACTAAAATTATATTTTAGCAAATTCATGTTGATTTACAATAATTAGAGTCTCTTTAATTTATTTTATTGTAATTTGAAATTATTTATGGAATATTCATTAGGTTCATCTAGGGCAGCGGTTCCCAAACTTCTTCAACCACGGAGCCTTTTTTTAAGCGTTATTTTCTCGCGGAGCCCCAAGAAATATTTAATGTTAAGTTTCATTTGCCTCTGTTCTATGATATATAATATTATGGTGAATCACCACATTTGAATGGATTTTAAAACTTTGAGCGTTGTTAATATATGTTTATATATATATATATAATACAGGGGTCAGGGTGATTCATCAAGCATGCTCACCCCCTTTTTTAAGCATAAAAATGGAAATATTTGGAGTTTTTTTCGGAATTTTCCAGTCACTATAAAAAAAATGTTCTCCGTAACTTTTTTTTTATTATGTCACCTTTAAGGATGATATTGTGGGTTGGCGGTGAATTGATCGCAAACAATTGATCATAGGTGCAATTGTTCGCCAAAATAAAAACTTATTTATATATAATAATGTTTTCAGCTTGCCGAATTTATTTATCATTTAATGGATTTTCATGACTTTACAGTACAAAATAAAAACTTATTTATTTATAATCTATTTATTGTATTTTATACTAAAAAAAAAAAAAAATAAATAAATAC
>JAIPRM010002279.1:0-31392 GCA_025469315.1 Stegophylla sp. TES_Ste_2020 | reverse complement strand
TTTATGTTTAAATTTTCATAAAATTCGGATCAAAAAATGATGGTTTCCGAGTCGTTTTTGTCAAATTTTGGGTAGTTTTTTCCAAAAAAAAAAATTGAAGAATTGAGAAATTCAAAAAATGACCTCTATAAAATACAATCTAGAGGCAAATCCGGTTTCAAAAAGTTATTAATCGAAACTTTTGGACAAGTATTTCTATATGAAAAACTGTACACAGAAAAATAAAATAAACATCATTGTAAAAACACTAGCTTCTTCACTTCGCTCAGAATCTAAAACGGTTAAAAATATGCTATGACACGAGTTTCCGTAAATTTAATATTATATTCTGAACGAAGTGAAGAAGCTAGTGTTTTTACAATGATGTTTATTTTATTTTTTCTGTGGACATTTTTTCGTATGAAAATACTTGTCCAAAAGTCTCGGCAACTTTTTTAAACCGGTTTTGCCTTTATTTGGTACTTTTTTGAATTTCTCAGTTCTTCAATTCTTCATTTTTTTTTTTTCTTGGAGGGGGAATTACCGAAAATTTGACAAAAGACTCGTAAACCATAATTTTTTAATCCAAACTTTATAAAAATTTTAACATAGACAGACAATAATATGAGAAATATTTTGGCGTGAGAAAATTTTGAAAGTGTGAAACAAAATTTTTGGGCTTTTTTCTAACAATTTTTTCTCATTAATTAATTTTCCTTTTCTTTTTTTATTAAATAAAAAAAAAGTAAAGTTAAATATAGATAAGAAAGCCGGGTATACTACACACCACGGATATTTTTCACTCTTAGGGTCAGATACTCTTGGCGAGTGTGTTGAAAATGACGATTATTATTGTTCTTTATATTATTAACTTCCTTCGTTCAGAATCGTCTTATTGAAGAAATGATTTATCATCTGACTCGAGGAACGAAGAATATCCGTGGTGCGAAGTATGTTTGGCTTTTTGTTTTGAACCTTACACCAAAACTAATAGAGCTAGAAACTTGAAACTTTCACCAACTACAAAAAAATTTCACGTGCATATTTCATAAAAATTTCGAAAAAATTTGTAAGTACAAAAGTGTGAGCATATTGGAAATTTCTCGTTTTTGATAAGTTTTTATTTCTTTAAATGTAAATGTCTAAATATTAAAATCTGATAATTTTATACAAATATACTCAACATGTATAACTAACGATATTGAAAATGTTGTATATTTTGTCAATTTTAGAATTAACCTGTATTTTGACTTGCATCACCGAAAACTCAATATTATCGTATATTAGTTTTATTGGAAGTGTATAAATAGATTTAAATAAAAATATTATATTAATAAAATCAATATTGTAAAAATATTATAAAATATATTAATTAAAACAAAATAACAATAGAAATAACAACACATGAAACTCAATACAAAAATGATTGTTTTGTGCAATGAATATCCAATTGATATGTTAATCATCTATACGTAGGTGTATACATTATTTCAATGGTCATTTCATTCCAGTGTGCAAAATGTTCGAGTAGTGTTCATGGTGAATAATAATATTTATACATGGGATAATAATTTGAATCAATGTATTAACATTGGTGTGACAAAACGCCGTTCGTGAAATTTTTGTCAAATTATGAAAATCTTTGGTAAAACATGTTGAAATATCGTATCACAGCGATAAAAAAAATATCTATTGTTACCGCCTATAAAAATATTAAGTGGTAACTTTGACAGAGATCACTTATTAAATTTCAACGAGTTTCTTCTATAAAGTACACACTGCAATTTAGGTCAATTAAAACGTTCTCTTTGTTGAGACAAATAACAAATATAATAAAATGGACTGGTGATAGATGATAGATTTTTTTTTAGACGTCTTAGAATCTTAGACAACACTGTTTTCAGATTGAAATGATTTTTTTTTATTATTTTTCAGTTAATTTTAAAAATGTTGTACATATTTTTAAAATATATTTTTTTTTTATGACATAGAAACGTGACACATTGTATTTTACAATTTCAATAAATCTCTAGTTCATCGGGAAGTTAGTTTAAAATTGATTGTAAAATACGTACCACATATTAATGAAGAAAGTTAATATCAATGTGGTGATGTAGGATATGATTGAATAAGTCTACTACATTAATTTAATACTATATCATTGTTGGAGACTTAAAAGACTTAATTTTTCAAAATTCTTGAAATAATTTGCTTATTTTCTTTTTGCACTAAATTGGCAAATCTATCAGAGTGCTATAGAAATTAATGCCATGTTACTACTATTTCAAATAATACCACGTTCGGACAGATAACCCACACCCGGTTGGTGGAAATGGAAAATCTTGAATATTTATTGTTTATTTATAGGTTTACTTGGTTTTTGTAATATGTAATGAAGTAATAACTTTCAAATGGAATAGGTTCGGTGAGTATATAGTATAGTAATAGTAACAGCTGTCTACTATGTACTACGTTGAAGTAAAGAAAATTATTTACAAAACGTGTTTTTAACTCAAAAAGCTTTTTAATATCGTATAGTAATATATTTAATTATATTTTCTGCTATTAAAAGAGATTTAGAAAAGTTTTTATGCTTTGAGTGTATTATTGTATGATTATAGTTAATATGTGTTATAATCTTTTTTTCTATGTAATAGATTTCATATAGGGGATATGGGAGACCCCCGGCTTATAATTAATTAAATTATTTTTATACCTACTGAAATAATTTTCTATGAACTATGAAAGACCAAAAAGACGAAATTTATGGCCAATATGTGTGGTTAAATAAAAACTTTGAACGAGTTTTATACGACCAGAAAATGCACTCATAGATATCATTTTAAGACTGATACACCCTTCGTTTCAGTCAGAAACTAAAATAACACAGAAGTTCACCGGGGGGGGGGGGAGGAGGTTGATCGCCACCGTACTATTACCATTATGGAATATTTCTTTTAGAGTTTTCGTGCGATGTTTTCTTTTTACCACACGAACGGCGATGGTTTTTATAATTTTGTTTTTTCAATCGGTCACCAGTCAGCTCCAAATAATACCACGCATTTTCGTCGTGCAGAGTATAAAATAATAATTGTATTTTCTCGCATGACAATACGATAGGAGGCCGGTCGCGTCTTCCCCGAGAGTTCTTGTATAAATAATGTCGTTTCGCGGACGAGATTCGAGCACAGCAGTAAGTATAGACCGTCGTCTAACAACGGTGTCTCGTCGACGTAGACCCATAAATCGTATTTACTTTATATTTTTCTCTCTCCGCTGACGTCGCGCACCAACACATTCCGTTTCTGTCACCGGGTATTTTATTATTACTGTTGTTGGTGTTGTTGTTTTTGTTGTTGTCGGCAGCGATCTCGGTCTCCCGTTTCGTGTGCCTGACCTTTTAGTAACGAAGTCTATCTTCCTTTAGGGGAATGTCATTTTCAGCGTGTGGGCGTCGCCATCCCGTCATCGGAAAACGACCCAGTGAACGCTATCCGGACCTGTTGCGAACGATATTAACTGCAGATATCAATCAGTCAATGTTGTTAAGTACCTGCGGTCCACAAGTAAAATGAGTTTAAATGCTTTGATAAATGCGTATAGACGTAGTGTTATTTAACCCCTAATTTATCGGTCGCCCCGAGTCCGACGGAACTCGACGGCATAGATTTTCATTTAAACAGTTCAACAAAACACTTCTCGTTGTTTGTTCGAACCTAATTTTTCCTAACCTAATTTTTTCAGTTGAGGGACAGTTTTCCTAATTTTTTTTCCAATTAATAATTTTCTCAACATCATTTTTATATTTTTTTTTTATTTTCCCAATACCATTTTTGCAATAAATTTTTTACTGTTAATTTATCATTTTTACCTATTCCGTTTTTTATTTTTTATGTTTATACCCCTAATTTAAAGATCAAAAAAGTTTTTTTAAAAAATAGTGTTTATGTTTGAAAAAAATAAATAAATAAATAAAATATTTACTACCGTTAAATAAAAAAGTATAAATGTAAATTTGTCTAAAAGGTGTGACATTAAAAAAATTATAAGTGTATATTATAAGGAATGCCTAATAACTAAAATGGTACAGAATTATTATATTAAAAATAATATAAAAGTTATTTTTCATATATTATGTACACACACATTCAAATATCATATTATTTAACATATATTATAAAACAAAAAATTCAAAATTGGGAAAATTAGATTGGGAATATTATTTTTAAGCGGAAAAATGGATTGGAAAAGTATAATCTATATAAATATATATATATATATATATAAACTATAATCTTATTTTTCGATGTCTGCCACAGATCTACACTTATTATAATATTCGTTCTAATGCATTGGCACACATAATTTGTCCTCTTAAAAATTTTACAAGGAGGTTGAGTTACGTTTACGGTAGAGGCAAGGCTAGTGTTATGTAGTTTAATATTTTTCTACTTTTCTCAATAACTAGTGAAATACAAATCTGACCGAGTAAAAAACAAAGATTTTTGTAACCAAAATAAACTTTGTAATTTTCAAGTAAAATTGTCTTGAATAAATTGAAGCTCCACTCAGAATCATCTTAATGAAGAAATGGTTTATAGTTTTTTTTTTTTAAATTCAGTATACCCACAAGAGTATTTCACTCGAGAAACGAAGAATATCCAAGGTAAAAAATATCACGTATAAAATATAAGAGTAGGTTAGTTAACCGGGTGTTTAGTCGACTCCGCTTCGCACCGCAAATCAAAAATATCCCTCGGCTTATTGTGTAACGTGGGGACATTTCGGCTTGATAATTGGCAATTGCATATAATAATTTACATTAGTAACACGATATCCACTTAGAGTACCCTATCTGAAGACTGAATAAACGTAGAACCGCGCCGTTTTTAATAAATTTGATAACGTTGCATCAAAGTCTCATTGAATTTCAATGACCAATTGTGGAATCGCACTTGCACCATTACTTTTTACATATTACTTAAATAAATTGAATAATCTTTATCTATGTAAAATTAATTCAGATATCCCTATTTAATTAAACATAAACTTCAAAATACGAATTGAATGAGGGGACTATTCCTTAAATTTTAAAAATTTTAATTTTTAATGCGGAGTGCATTTTTTGAAATTTGAAGTTCAATTTTTTAAGGTTTTTTCTGCATTAAATCCACACGCCTATTTATGACGTTACAAAATTATTGTGTTATGAAAATACATTTTTTAATTTGTCCATTTAAAATTTATACATCTATAAAGTGTCAATGGAGTATTTTTCAAAGATAATATTATAATAAATATATAATAAAATAACAATATAGTTAAAATGAATTTTAGAAAGTACAGAAGGGGCAAGTGTACCGTTTCGATTCTCTCACCAAGCGTCTATGGCGCGCATACAGGTGTGCCGGGAGTGACGTGTTAAGCACTCACTCGCTAATTTATTTACGAAAGATAAAAAAATACGACTAAGCCGTGTTACTAATGTTACAAATTATCATCGTCATTTATCTCGTGTTAAACAGAGGGATCTGTTTGTATCTCAGTAATATTCTGTTTCGCACATAAATAACACATTTTCACGTCTCACTGACATAATGTTGTTTTTGTAAAAATAAACTGTAGATTTTAAAGGCTTTAATGAAAACGATGAATTATTTATCAAGGTATATAATTATTTAAACACCACGCTTATATTCTTTTTATCACACGTAAAACTATACAATGGCAAAAATTTTAGGTTTTCCATAAAATGTCTAATTAGTGGTAAATTATTGTGATTCAAGTCTTAAACCGAACGTGCACCAATTTCTTTTTGTATTCGTGGTTGTATGTGGGGTGTCACCTTTTTTTACCAAAATGCCCATTTCTCTTTCCACCAAAACACATTTCACAATTTAAATGTGAAAATATGAATCTAATCAAAAATCAATAAAGTCAATAACAGAATGAAACAAATACATTAATAATAAAAATATAATCATCAATCATAATGTATCAAATGTCATTAAAAAATTAGGTTTATTCCTTCATGGATTTGAATTATGTTTTAAATAGGTACCTGAAAATCACTTATAAATCAATATAGTCAATAATATAATGTTATGGATATTATTAATTACACAATTTAATTAACTCGTACTTTATAATAATATTTAGTCACATTTTTACCTATTGACATTGTAATATAACCGTTGGTGATATGTCGTTTAGATTATGGCCATTTGGGAAAATCATAGCAGGTACCTATGTTATAAATTATTTTGATTTTACTTCAATAATAATAATTGTACTTAGTATTTTCATATATTTACACATTAATCTATCTACTAAGAGTCTGTCGACGCTTGAAACAATTTTTGAAATTTGCCATATTATAATAAAATATAAATTGATTCATATTAATTATCGGTCGTGACGAAATGTACAAAAAATTTTATCGTCTATTCTGTTAAAACTGGGTACTATTGACGAAAAGACAACAAAAAATCTATAAGTTTCAATTATCTATATAGTATTTATAGATGCAGCGAATGTAGTACAGATTTTTCATGAAGTTTAGTCATAGTTGATATTCTCAATAATTATTATTTATGTTGTAAATAATAATTATTCTTACCTATTAATGAATTTATATTTACTAAAAAGTTCAAATTATCAAACGAAATAATAAATAACGAAATTTAAAGTATATGAAAAATTTTTTTTTTATATTATATTTTTGTTTATTTTTATGGAATGATAGTGGATCACGATTTACTATTTGGTAAACGCTGATGTATAAAAGATATTATATCTTCTCGTACCTGGCGCAAAGCAGCCGTCTGTACATTTGGGTATTTTCCTCTTCCAAGACTCCATTGATGATTATATAGTAAATGAATAATATATAATGAAAAAAAATATAAACTATTTTTTTTTTTCTAAACGTGTTATTGCCATTTTTTCGATCATGACATGTTATTGGCGGCAATAGCACGTTATGAGCAAACATACATTTTAATAAAGTTAATTATTTAATTTAAAATTAGTTAAATGTTAAATTTTATAAAAAAATATAGTAAAACGTAGTAATCTTTATGAAATCGTTAAATATTAAAAATGTACATTTGATATTTATTTTGTAATAGAATGAAAACGAAAATGTGCTCTCCTGAAAAATAAATTATTTGGCACTAGCACGTTATGATTTGTCACCCTTCATTTATACATTAAATCTTTTTAGTATCATATTTACACATTTGACCATTGTGATATTATGTATAGATTAATAAATAATTTGGTCAAAACGTGTATTAGTAGAAAAAAGAAAAAGGTATTTTGGTGGAAAAGGAAAGGGTTAATTTTAGTGAAAAAGGGAGAAGTTCATTTTAGTGGGAAAGGGTTCTTACCTGTATGTAATGGAATGACACAATAGGGAAATATTATTAAACTATTCTATTACATTATATCGAATTACATGAGAATTTATTAGAATATTACAATCTGTACGTCACGCAGGAACCAATGTCGTATATTTTATTCGAATGATTGATTACGTTTTAAATAAATATTATTCCATAAAGTAACTTTAGGAATTATTGACATGAGTGCATTGCAATCATACATAAAATTGGGTACGACCCGCATCGCCAAACAGATTTTTTGTTGGTTTAAAATTAAGTTGGCTATGGATGAAATGAAATATTGTGATATTGAAGTTTCATTGAGCGTAACCCAGAGAATAAACAAAACAGAAAAAAAAAAAAAAACTCGATATGAGCTTATTAAAACTGCGTGCAGAAAGCAAAAAAAAAAAAAATAAATAATAATAATAATAATAATATTTGAATAACTCTGTTGAAAAAAAATGTTTGCGGTAAATATGACTTTTAAAAATAACTGTTATAAAAAAATGATTTGAATTGCCTGTATAATTTTGTAAATATAAATCCATTTGAATATTTTTTTTTAAATTATTGCTGTCGAAAATAAATGATTTAAATAATACTTTTTAAAATATGGAAAAAAAAAACAATTTAAATAATATAATTTTGTAAACCACTTTTTATTTTTATCACAAATACAATCAGTAAAGAAAATGCTTTTGGAAAACAATGAGTTTTGCCTTGTCATAGTGTTTTAGGGATTATAATGTTATAGTAATTCTTAATGAAACTTGAATATTAAAATAAGGATAAGAGTGTTTATGCAGTAAAAAAGTTTATAAATATGTATACATCAAATACACGTATATAATACGAGTATACACAAATAGCTAAACATGCAGTTAAAAAAAAAAAAAAAGAAATACGGGCATAAATATGAATCTATTTAGAAATAAACTTATGTATATACCTAAATAGTATTTAAAAAATTAAAATAACTATAATATTTGGTTTATTACATAATATAAATTAAAATTGAATTAATACATAATTTTAGTGAACTATGTATTAACTATTTAAGTACATTTTAATTTAAGTATATTTTATCTGAGAGAGTTGAATTAATGGGTTTTTAAATTTTCAACAGTGTATTGTATTAAAAATAAACCATCTGTGTAAACGAAATTATATTTATTTAATTACGAATTTACGAACAGAGAAATATAGTTTCTGTGGACATTAGATTAGCTTGATAAAATATAATATGTAAAAGGGGTGACAAAACAGTCGATCGTCAACGATTTCAATGTCGATCTTATTAAAATTTATTTTTAGTAAATTTAATAAAATGTCAACTCTGAGAAAATTCGATATCGTTATACTCAATATGCTCAATAATTTTTAAAAAAAATTTATAGAAGTCGATCTTCAAAAGAAAAGTTTGTTCTAAGTAGATCTCCGCCAAAAAAAGTTTGGCTGTTATTAATGTGATATACATTAATAACTGTATTTTTGATAAGTTGTGTTAAACATTACCACATATTATGTTTTTGGAAAACGAAAAAAAAACTAAAATATGTACTTAAAAATAAAAATCGAAAAATAATCAAATATATACAAAACAAAATTTCAATATTTTGAACATTGACGTCGTGAAATAAACTGTTATCTAAGAATGAATGCAATAAGATAACCCGTTGAAAAAAAATACGAAATCATAAACGACCTAAACCCAATTATTCATACTCATTTATCAAGTGTCAACATAAATAATTTAATCTGACGTTAAATTAATTAATGGACGCAAGAGGAAAGATAGAATTTGAGTGAAACGAGCACCGCCTCTTAAAATTATTTCATCGAGAATATTGTTTCATCAATAAATAGTGCGATATCAATTTTCCACCAATTTCTCGTTTACAGTCTCGTTTGAAATATAGTGACATTGGTGTCAAGAAATTAAGTTCTAATTATTACACTTTATGCCTATAAGGCGATAGATGATAGACGGTCGTTACATATTAATGCACTATCAAAGACCGACATAGTAGCCAGCATATCAGTGTTAAACTGTACTACCTAACGGTCCATTTCATAGCTTGAGTGATTGAAGAATTACCCACAAGCTGAATGATTCAACACTATTCTCAACAGAGTGAGAGTGAAAGAGAGAGAAATAGTTTAAGTGAAACCCGTTAAAAAAGAACAGTGACGTGAATAGTAAATGCCGTGGAAATATACTGTAAAATTGGTTTACTTGGGCGGACAAATGTGTACCAACTTGAATACAAATGATATATATAGTTTTATACACTATAACTGTGGCGCAAACGGCGTTGAAAAGAGAGGGTTAAATGGTCAAAAAACCCTCCGGAAATATATTTGTTAAGTGATACGTTTTATGACGTTAATTACCTGTTATATTTAATTAATAACGTTTTTGTGTAATCTAATATGTTTGTAGAATACTTTCTTAATTTAAGCTGCCTTTACACATTGTTCAGTTAAAATTTCGGTATTTCAATAATTATTATCTGAAAATTGTCGTTATTAAATTCACTTAAATCTTCTTTACCACCAAATTCTACAATTAATTTTTTTGTTTTTTTATTATTCTTAAATATTTTGGGTTTTATCTGAAAATTTTTTAATTCTTAATATTATTATCTGAAACTTTAATACGACCTTACCCACATAATGCCTAACTATCTTGAAAAAATCTCGAAAGTTGTAAATCAAGTTTAATTTTGTAACCGTTTAATGTTAGAATTTGAATGAAACTTGTCATTTTTACGTGAAACGTTTTTCATCATAACTTTTTAACTTTTGAATTTTTGAAATACACTCAATATATCCAATATATATATATATATATAAGATTTTTCACTAGTTTTCTACTTCTGACATAATTTTCATTAAAGTTGGTTCACAGAATAATTTTTTACAAGCGTTTAAATTTTAGAATTATGGTATAAATGACAGTTAATCCAAATAATGGCAAATTTCTCTTCCTGAATATTACGTTACATATTAAATTTATTGTTTATAGGGTAGAAAATTGTATACCAGATCACTCATAAATAAGTTTACTTGTATTTAAGTTTTTGTTAAAATCATATTAGTGTCAATTTTAATAAAAATAATTTTAATAAATTTTAAATAAGAGCTTAAAATTCTATAACACTGCAAAATTAATCATTTTCACGAATAATGATATAAACGCAATTATTTTGTTATAACTCAAAAGTAATATTGCTTAAATCATGAAAATATCAACAATGTCTTGTCATAGAAGAACTTCGGATAGAATGTAAAGACATAACAGTTATTGTTAAACATATCTACTCAATATAAATCTGACAGTTGTTGTTACCTATAATTAACTGAAGCTCCATTCGGAATCTTTTTATCGGAGAAATGATTTATCGTTTCTTTAAAATTCGACACAACCATCAAGACTATTCCAGCCGATGAGTGAAGGGCATCCAAGTATGTTCGGCTTTTTGTATTTATGATAATAATATTTCTTAACAATTTTAATCCCAAGGTGGGTTCTTAATGTTTTTTTATATCATACTGAAGAATATTTTTGATTTGCGAGCGTAGTGATTCGGGGACGCTGAATTAACGGAGGAGTGAGTGAGTGCTAAACACTCGATTAATTTTTTGGAACATGTGTTTTTGAATCGTAACAATTTACGAACACCTTTATAAAAACCTTTTAAAAACACATAATATTTTATTATTATTATCATTGACTGTGCGTTCGCGAATTTCGTTGAATATAAATAAATACACTAATTGATCGACTGGGCGAATCGAAGCAACGGTTCATTATTACGAATCACATAAATTGAGAAATATAAAAATGACGAATAATGAAAACACTCTTAGCTTACCATTCAACTGTTTCTGTTAATTATCTATTCATAAACTCATCAGTGATTGTGCACCACTAAAGTACGTTATTTAATACTTAGTGTTCAGTATAAAAAAAAAACTTTCGTTATAACAAAATAATAATAATAATTATAATAAAATTATATCTTGCTAACCAAGTAAAAATCAATTTAATATTTTATAAAATAATGATGAAAAAATTCGCTATAATTCGGTTACACTTTATTTGAGTCGTACTTCTGATTTAAAACGCTTGTAAAAATCTACAGATTGATACAACTATTAAGTAAATTACACTATGACTAAGAAAACTTGTGAGGAATCTTTTTCTTTTTCTCCAATCGATTTAAGACAAAATGTTTATGAGGTTTCGATTGAATTTCAAGTTTCTAGTGTTAATATTTTTAAAGTTACGACTAAATTACAAAAATCTATTTCATACCAATCTGGTGTTAACGGGATATTTTACTATACTCAATCAAATTATATTTCCTCGTTTTTGGAGAATTTAAGAACATTGCTTTTCATTATAGTACTATTCAAGCATGATTTTCCACAGTAAATACGCGTTTTACTCGTACGGATCCAAGTGTTTTTTTTTTTAATGGAAAAATCGTTTTCTTCAACTATTTTTGAGCTTTACACAATATCTAAAACGCGTTTAAATAAAGTTGAGTGTCACGCAGGCGCGTACTGGGTCCATTTTCCCTACCGGGAAATAAAATATAATTAGGGCCTACTAACTACTTAGTAATAGAAATGGTTCTCATGTAGACAATGTATACCTATAACATCAGTCAAATTATCTACCAATTTCTCACTGAAGATAAAACTAAAAAACACCTATTTTTTTTTTAAGTCAATACATTGATTATATGTAAAAAACAGTTAACTGAAAGTGACTTTTTTTTCAAGTAAATAAAAAACCAAATTTACATTTTGATTTCAATTTTTTTTTTTTTATTAATTTTTTGTATGATTTAATATTTATAAAATTAAATAAATACAGAACAATATTATTACCTATAATTATTTTTATGTATGTGCTTTCAAAAATTATACTTTCAGCATTCTTGACATTTCGGTACTCTTTTCACACATTGAGTCAATTACTTGATCCGGTGTAATATTGGCCAATAATTCCCTTTCGCAGTTCATCAAAAATAATGATTCTAAATTATCTTGTGTTAGACAACTTCTTAAACATGTTTTTATAATTTTTAGTTTCGAGAACGATCGTTCGCACGTTACTTGAGTAAGAGGAATTGTTAAAAGAAACTTGTAAACTTCAAACAATTCACTATACTCTAAAGAATACATATTGAACTCATAAATAATATTTGTCACACATAATAGACATGAATTACATTTTTTTTTCCTTGTACACGTCTTACTATCATACTCCTGTGAGTATTCAAAATCTTCTAAGTCTGAATCTCCTTGCAAATTTCTTTGGTAAATATTATATTCATATTCATCTGTAATATCAGTTTTGGAAATTTGAGGCCAGAATTTTACAAACGATAACAATTGTTCTTTTAGTTTATATTCATCAATATGAGGTAAAAGTTCACAAATTTTGTGAATAGCTCCAGAATGAATCCCATTTTTCGCAATTTCTTCAAATCGTCTAGGATCAAATAACTCGAGATCACAATAAAGTTCTTTACAGCCAGAAAATCTAAATTCTAAGCAAGTAATAATATTATCCATAACCACGTTAAATGTTTTGATCTGATAAACATTTTCGGGAGTACCTCCTATTTTTTGGTTAGTACTTAGATTTTATCCAGAACGTTTCGGAATAGTTATCTTTCTCTTTTCAAGAAGTTCTAATTCTATATCAATTTCTGGCTCATCTTCCCAAATCACTCTGGATACAAATTCAGTGAATATTTTAGCTGCTGTACTAATTGGTAAAAATTCTCTTTGGTGATCTTTTAATGATTTTATTGTTCCATCAATTTTTCTCCATGCTTGAATATAATCTAGACCAGATGTTTGCAGGTAATCAGATAGAGCAGTAGTAAACTTAAATATTTGCAAAAACATCATTGCTGTTAATACGGTTTCATAACGGGTAAGTCGACCAAGTAAACTTTGTGCTGTACTTCTTACACTATTTGAAAAAACACTAGAAACAGAAATTTCATAAAGTGAAAAAACAATTTGCACATATACAAATTGTTTTCTGTCATCAATCTTGGTTCTTTCTTTCCACATATCAATACGACCAAATATCTTAATAACCGCATCATTTTTAGACCGCCATGGCGCGCCATCGAGTTTGACCTATATTTATCATACGTGACGGACGGCTGGGATTATTCTGATTTTCATAAACATTGAGCTTCTTATAAGACTCTTTGAAAAAAACAAATAGTTCTTGTAGAAGTCCAAAAAAAGAAATAACAGTAACTGAACATGAAGTAGTTTGTTGTAAGACTAGGTTTAACACGTGTGCGTAGCACCATGTATGAATATGCCTAGGGAGCACTTCCTTCAGTTTCGCTTGAACTCCTTGATATAGGCCGTTCATATTTGCAGCACCATCAAAAGCATCTGCTACACATTTATTTAAACTTATATCAATAGAATCTAACGTTAACTTTAATAAATCAAATAAACCTAGACCTGAAGATGAAATTACGTTTTTTAAAGCTACAACTCGTTCCACAACTTCAAAGATAGACTTGGTACCTTCAGTTCTATCACTAATATACCGTAAAACAAATACACATTGATCATGCGTAGATATATCCAAAGTTGTATCCATGGTAATTGAATAAATACCAGCTGAATTTACTTCTTCAGATATTTTTAATAATTATAATTTACAAATAGTTTGAACAATGTTTGTTACAGTTGTAGAACTTAAAAAAGTAAACGAATTTCCTCTACCAGTTTTTCCACTTTTTAATCGGTTTTCACTTTTTACTATTGCCTTAGTAATGTGATCATTTAAATCAATATTAGACTTGGCTATTAATAAAACAATTTCCAAAAAGTTTCCGTGATTAACTGCTGTATTATTTAAATTATAAGCCGCCTCATACCTAAATCCTCTGAACGGTAAACCTTGTTTTCCAATTACTTTAACTATTTCAATAATAGTTTCAGCTACTTTTCTTTTCTTCATTACTTCATGTTCTCTTTGACTCCACTGAACTCTGTTAAATAATCCATCAAAACTTTGTCCCCGACTATCACTCATATAACATTTTGACGACTCTCTGTGGTTTTGTGATTCTTCGTGATCTTTTATACGTTCATACACATGGACCCAGTCTTGAAATCCTTCAACACTTGTGAAAACCGATTTTTTAGAAGAATAAACCAGACATATAGAACAAAAAAAAGAATTGTGTTTGTAACTAAAAGTTAACCAATTTCTTTTAATTTTTTTCTGTGATTCAGGAATTTCTACATAATAAGCTTTGGAAGTATTAAACGGTAATTGGGTGCCATCATTTTTTTTTTCTGGATGGTGCGGATGAAATGAAAAAAAATCTTTGAATATTTTGTTTTCCACGAGGCTTTATAAAATAGTTTAAATCAGTTTCATCGACAATATTATCTATGTGTGGCAGATCAGAACGTTCAAAAGTCTTTGAATCTTCATTATACTGAGATAAGGCTGTTGTTGGTAATATGCGTAGCCGTTGACTAAATAATTCTGTTTGTTTATAATTCTCAGGTATTATATTTCCAGAGTCTGTAGAAATATGTAAATCAGTTGAAGTAGATGTAGAAGGTGAAAAAAAACTATGTGTAGAATCAATATTGGATTTTATATGGACTTGTGATTTTAGCGGTGAATTAAGTAAAACATTTTCAGGAATACATTTAATCTGATTTGACTCTGGATTCTGATTTTTTTGCAGTTCAGTGGAATCCTGACTTAAAACGGTGTGTGAAAAAAAATTTGTCAGTTTTTTAGATTTAGAAGCAATTTCATCGAGACGTTTTTTGTTATGCTCTTTTTGTTTAAGGGATCCACTTTTTTGGATTTTTTTCTTTT
Organism: Stegophylla sp. TES_Ste_2020; assembly: GCA_025469315.1. Lineage (NCBI taxonomy): Eukaryota > Metazoa > Arthropoda > Insecta > Hemiptera > Aphididae > Stegophylla > Stegophylla sp. TES_Ste_2020. The sequence continues at coordinate 16,125 of JAIPRM010002279.1, read as the reverse complement.
GATTATTACCTTCCATTATTTAACCATAAACTAAAAATAAATATTAAAATTTAAAAATGTGCTTACCCAATACATTTTCGATAAAAATATTATAAAATAATTAATATTAGAATATGTTTGTAAAACATTCTAATTTACCGGTGATAATACGAGTTATAAATAAATATATAATATACATAATATAATTTGTATAGCGGATCGCTGCTGTAGATAATATGTACTCGTATGTACGAGGCTGAATAATTTTTAAGTATAAATTTAGAATAATATGTGATATCGAAGATACCGTTTTGTCGATTTCATTTTGTACACAATACTTAGATGCTGATGTTAAAAACAAACGAAATATTATTATATTGTATTATTTGGTGTATACAGGCACGTATACAAGGGGGGATTTCAGGGGTTCAAACCCTCCCCGAAATTTCTTAATTACAGCGTTGTTCAGTCATTTTATATATGTACATTGTACGTATAATACTACTATTTTATTACGAACACCCCCCGAAAATTTATTTTGTGTACGTGCCTGGGTGTTTATATTATATATTATATTAAATTCATTTGTACCGATAAATTAGATGTATGTAATTAAAAAATAATAGCCATTATTAAGCATGGGCTCAGGGCCCCCACATTACTTAATCCGACCCTGCATGTATAAATTATAGATAAACAAATAACAAAAATAACAGCATTTATAACCAATAGGTTTTTATTGGCAGTGAAACTCAACTAAGAGTACATAACACTAATTATTTAAATATTTTTAATTGTAGTAATACGTTTTTAACTTATGTTTCATTATGCCAATAGTTGGTAACTTTTACATTGACTTTTCTGTGTATTAATTTAAAAATAATGTCTTAATATTATTATTTTTTAGTATGTTACAATTAACAGTACCTTCACCAAATCTCAAATAGTTTTAACATTATAAACAATTTACAATTTATTTAAGCTAATATTTCAGTAGTACGTATTATTTGAGGTATTAATAAAAAACTTACCTGTTTGGACTGAACGACAAGTAGGTTAAACTGTCAAAATTGTTGGAAATCAGTAGGTAATACGAATGTAAAGTCGATAACCCAACGACGACATTCAAATAAATGAAATGAAGTACGTATTATAATATTATCAACATTGTGAATCAAACAAATTTAAAAATAACTTTATTATTAACAGAAACCGGTCGTCAGTGTTTACCGTATAGGTAGACTAAAGTGTATACCCACACCATGTTGTTATTGTCTATAATAGTTATTATCATAGTTCACTTCATTCATTGTAAAAATATTTGTTTTTAGACGAACACACACGTATTAGTTATGAATGATCTCATGACTAGTATATACCAAAAATAAGTTACATTATTAGTATTATTTGTCATTTACGTTAATTTCTCTTTTTAATAATCTTCAATTAAAATTGCTAAAAGCAACAAATTACTGAATTAAAATTAAACTAGTTCTTAATTGATAGGGGGCCCAGGTCTTATAATATTTCAGAAGGCCTACCGGGATTTTCCCGGTATCCCGGTGGGCCAGTACGCGCCTGGTGTCACGTATTCATTACGTACAATATTATTATAATTGCTGTTGAAGTCAATCTCACAATCGGACATTTTGCGTAAAAAAAAAAAAAAACGTGATTTGTCTGACCTAAAACGCGAGAGGGGAGCGAATTACGTCTGTTCGTTATTACGAACAGACGCGCGGTTAACGACGCGCGATGAGCTGATGAGCTTTTTTCGCCCCCCCCAATTTACTGCATCGTGATTTCGACGACCGTCAAGTGACACACCATTGTAGTCTATCAACGTGGACTGTGTCGTTTTGCGCGGGGTCGACGAGATTAAATTAGAGCCACGTGTACACAAAAACATTTCTCCCTGCTGCGACCTCACCTCTTAACCCCGTCAAATCCCGGAATAAATCGTCAGGTTCGTGGGAGCAGTGGCGTGTTAAGGATTTTCTCAACCGGGGAGGGGGGTAGAGGATATGGAAATTGATTTTTTGTTAGCTTTCTTTATTTAATAAAAGAAATAGAAATATGTATACATTATAAATTATCGTAAAAAGTACCTACACAATATTTTTAATATGAATAATTGGCTATTCCATGAAATATGCATTTTGAAGTAGAGTTCATTTACAAGTTAAAAGGCGCGACAGATTGTCTTAAGTCTTTATACCAAATTGGATTTAAAGTTCCAGCATTAATTGTTTCAAGAGATAAACCCTTTGTTCATGTTCCACGTAGTTATAAAAATTACGTTAATAGGAGTCCAATATGCTGCTTGCCAAATCTTGTTACAAATTAATAAATTTTTATTTTTATTCTGTTTCGAAATTGAAAATGGATGTCTTTAATTTGATTGTATTTTTTTTGCCGATTTGTTGTACTAATAAATACAATATTGTGGACTTATAATAATATTCTCTTTCTATTTACCCTTGTTGAATGTTAAATTAATAAATCTATACTATTATAAAAAATTCTTTGTATGTATGTGTGTTTAGATTTAACTTAAAATCTATTAATAGGATATAATAAAAAAATTTCAAATAATTCTCATCACTAAGAAGTGTTCTAGACTATGCTGAGTCAAAATTTTTTAATACATTTGTTATTTAATACATTTTTATGGACTTTCTTAGTGCTATCATGCGATTATTTCATACCAAGTTACTATCACAGAGTTTTCTCGAGTATTTCCATGACTGACCGTGAAAGTATCTAAAACAAATAGGTAAACAAACTTGGAATTGTATTTATAAGGGGTTCATGTGTACTGTACCCTCCTCCTCCCTAAGGGATAAAAATCATTAAAATCAGACAAATGATCCAGGGATAAATTAAGTAATAAATATGAAGGTGGGAAGAGGGAGGTCCAAACTGGGTACCTTTTAGATTTTGAGTGGATCCCTTACAAATTGTGATCTTAATTACGCATACAATAACTATTTCAAATTTGGACCTTCCTCTGCAGAAAATGTTTAAAATAGGCCACTGACCGTGTCCAATGTTCTGGAGAAAGAGGAGAAGGGGGTGGGAGAAGAAAAGAGAGACTAAGATGAGAAAATAATGAGAACAATGACGGGCACTTCAGCTAGTAATTATTTAAAATAGAAATACGTAATATTATGGCTACATTAAAATAAACGAGGAAAACTCAACCACGTAAGAACGTGGTGCAAGATATTTTTCCATATTTCCACATTTGAAGCAAAACTGTTTAGAGTAGAAAAAAGTAACTTCTTTAAAATGTTATGCCAATAAAATTATCTTCCGGAAACATAGAATAATCTACTGATCTGAGAATATTTCTGATAAGAAAATGTGTTTAATCAATGTGAAACTTCTATAGCTCTTTCACTCCTCTTAGAAATAATAAAATAATAAAATATGGTTATAATTATTTATTGATGATATTAATTCGCAATCGTTTTATCTTCAATCGTCTTTTAAAATCTAATACATTTCATCATAAAAGAGTGACATAAAAAATGTCAAGGGGGATCTAAGTATCTAACTCCCTACAACTCACCTCGTTGATTAACCACTGCGCCGGAGCAGTGGTGAACAGAATTTTCAGTCGTACACGTGTACGACGTAAACAAGCTCGTGAAACCAAATTATAATATTATTATATTTTAAATTTGGTCCTGAATCAAAATTTCACATTTGATGTTTTGACAATATTATTATGCCCTTTTAACGCGAGCAATATCAAACACATTTCATATTATTATAAATAATAGTAATAATAGCAAAACGTTGGCGTTCGCGTGTGCTGAGATGAGTAAATTTGAGGAGTGTCCGACTAGAAACGAGTAACGGATTAATTTTGCGTTTATTCGACCACTGTAGACCCTGACTTAATTACACCCCTTGTCACTCCTGTAACGTATCGAATAATAACCGTAGGATGTAGGCCAAGATCACCAGCGAGATTTTTTTTTTTTTTTTTGGGGGGGGGACTCTTAGGTGACACCACGCTTGTATATTTACACTCGGAAGAACAATTTTTATTAGTTAACTTATATATCAGACTAAAATTTCCTATTATGAAATTTAAGATTTGCATATCAACCTTATTATAGTATATTATTATTATTATAATATCGGTATGACAAATTATTATTTAAAAATCAGATGGTATTATAACCGGCGAATACGCTCATCAACCATAGCATACAATATATTAATAAATGAATTCCTCTAATAAACTCTTTGTAATATATGAATATTTACAGAATCATCGCGATTAATCTGTTGTACGAGCGCGAGCGCGTGCGTGTATTTCTTTAATAATATCTAAATATTTCTGAATATAAACGAGACCGTAATAATGTCGTAATACGATTTAGAGCGATGTCCTGCAATGATTTTAATTACCGTTGATAATAAAGTTTAAATTTAATTAACGGACAAAAGGTATAAAATATGATTATTTCGTCATCGGCAAAAATCGATAAAACATTATTTAAAGTGAAATTATCGTAACAATTGAATTTTTACGGTCAGGTAAAGGCAGCGGCAGCACTCCACGCGCGCATAAATTTAGTCGTTGAAAGTTGAACATTAGTTACGAACAATTATTATTCGGAACAAAGACTTCTTTGTGTTTTAGTTTATTTCGTGTTTATCGACAACACTGCACTGTAATGGATGTAATAATAACACCACTAGGCTAAACGTATTTAAAACTTTGTGTTATTTGGATATAATATTATGAAGTTTATAAGTATAACGTTAACGCCGTATAATCGGTATTGTATAATGTTTCGCGTTATCATAACTTAATGAAAATACTTTCTATAGTATTTAAGTATTGTCCACGAATAACGTTGTGTTCAAAATTAAAAACAAAAGAAAAAAATCCAGATATACTTCGCACCGGTCGTGGATTCAGAGGGAGGGGGCTATAATCCCCCCCTCTTAGGATCTATTTTTTATTATTATAATAATTATGATCAGGGTTCGGGACTTATAGCATTTGAATATTTTTTTTACTTATTATAAAATGTAGCAGAGTGCAAAATAGAATTTGAATTTGCATATTTTTGCATATTTCATAGATTTTGCAGGAAAGTGCTTATTTTTACGTTTTTTTGCTTATTTTGCATATTTTGAAAACATTTTTAAATTTTCAAATATACAAATTTCGACTGATCGAAAAAAGAAAATGGTAATGTAATCTTAAATACCTATTGGCTATATACAATTCACGACTCCTCATAATTTTTGTGTTAGAAAAATAACATCATTTTTAGAAAAACCTTCTATTGGCTAATTCACTTACTGTAATCAAGAAGTAAAAAATTTCAATCATTAAAAGGAACTTAAGGAAAATCAGTACTTTTAAAATTACAAAACGTTTTTGTTGTAAACCCTTAGAAATAATGCAAATTTCGAAAAATGATACGTATAAAATACTATATAGAGCAGAATTTTGATAAAAAGTAGCTAATCGAGGCTTTTGAATTAGTATTTCTGTATGAAAAAGTGTTTAAAAAACGGGGGTAAAAAATAAAAAATAAACATCATTGTAAATTCATAAGATTCTCTCCTATCAGAATCTAAAAACTAGGAATTCAAAAAACAATTAAACAATTAAATTTTTTTTTAAATGTTTAATGTTACACTAATTATAATTAATAATTATTAATAAAATAATAAATATATTAAATGCATATTTTTTTAAAATTTATGTGCATATTCTATATGTAGTTTTATACATATAATCATTATGTTTTAAGTGCTATAAGTTCCAAACCCTGATTATGATAAATACTAACTCTAATAATTATTAGAGATACTATTTTGTAGCTCTATAAAACTATAAAAAAAGGACTTGAAATGAAGTAATAAAGTAATAAAAATCTAAAAAAGTACCAAAAACCTAAAAATTGATAAAAAAAAGCTAAATAAAACTGCATGAATTTCATTCTATGTGGCATAAATCTAATGTATATCACATATTATATTCGTTTTAGATCAATAGAAAAAAAAAAGCTGATGTCAAAAAAATTCGATATATGTCTAGTAATGATTTTAATATTTGATTTTCATATACGTTTATTTAGAACATATTTTGAAAAAAAATATTACTTAAAAGCAAAAAAAAAAATACCCCAAAAATTCAAAAAAAGCTAAAAAAATCAAAATAAAACGTCTCGCATTTTATTCTAAGTAAGTATCTAGTATAAATCGTATTTATAGCTGACAAAGCTTCGTTTTAGACCAATAGACAAATAAAGCAAATTTCTATAAAATCTTACCTCTGTTAATAAGGTTTTGATTGATAAAACCGTTATTTTACATGAAATTGATCAGTATCATATGATTTCTAACTGTAAAAGTGTAAAAAATTATTCATATATATATATATGTATGGATAAAATGCTTAACAATTTTCGAGGTTCATTTAGCACTAATATATATAAAAACGAAAAAGATTATAATATATTTTCATCTCATAATATCAATTATATGATAAAAACTCACAAAAAGTTCTTAATAAATTCCAAAATTCTATTTTTATAGCAAAAATGATAATTTTTATCATCTGTCTGTATTACATTATTATTAATAGGAGAAAATTTCAAGTTACTATTCCTATCGGTGTTCTTGTCACAAATGAATGACTAAAATAGACTTCATGAAAATTTAGTTTACGGCCTAGTTTATATTTTTTAGTAAATTTTCGGGTAGTTTTTTCTAGTGCTTGGCTAAACTACTATTAAACATTTAGCCATGAGTTCAGAAATCGGTTCCTGATGGTAATTTAAAGAGATAATTTTTCTAATTATTTAATAAGTTTATGTCCCAAATGTTGAGAAAATTATTGAATATTTTAAAAAATCACCCTTTAAAAGTACCATCTAGAGACGAATTGTGATTCAAAAAGTTGCTAGTCGAAACTTTTGGACAAATATTTCTGTACAAAAAGTGTTTACAGAAAAAATAAGTAAAAAAAAAAAACAACCATCATTGTATGAACACTATCCTTTTCGCTTCAATCATAATCTAAAAAATCGAGTTTCACGCCTATATTATTTGAAAATCTTTGGTGAAAAATTAGAACCATAATCTCGTGTTATGTGCGATATCGCGACAATTTGTGATATTCGTTGCACATTCACCGTGACACGCGGTCGCAATGTGTAAACAAGCGTATTTTATGTGCAAGGACAACAGTACGATACACGTACACGTGCTGACATATATATTATCAAATTCGTATCGTATACATATTTAATAACGACTCTCTTAAAAGGATTTTCGCCAAAGTCACAAATCACCGTAAGACGCAATGACGTACGGTTCGGGAAATAATAATAATAATAATAATAATATCTATAAATTCAACGTCGTTAAATTTTTGATTTAGTAAAATATATATTACTCTTAGCGTGTTATTGCTAGACTATTACCACGCTACGCTTTACTCACGAATCACGATATTATACTGATACTTCTCTGTGTATTATATTATTATTGATTCATGTACATTTATTCTCGTTTGCTTAAGTCGAGTGGACAGCACAAACCGCTATCAATCGTTCCGTTCACAACGAGTGATTGGGGAGGTGAGGTGGAATCAAATAATTCTCTACATTACGAATGAACGTGATTCGTGAGACCAAAACCACTCGATTCGACAAAATATTATTCTGATGCGATAAACAATCGGTAGTGCACGACGGAACTAAGACTTTAGAGCTAAATATTGTCTCTCAAATGCCTGTTTTGTATGAGAGTCAACAGTTAAATTAAGAGAGGATATTTTTTTCAATGTTTTTAGTTTTTTATTATACTTCCGTAGATACAAGGCCATAGGTTGGTGGGAAAGGGGTCCCCTCAAATTTGTTCTCAGTTACGACCATGTGTGCAGTCATTAGATTAGAAATTAAAAATGTCATTTACATACTTAATTTTTGAAATTTTCTGTGATTTTCCGGAAAATATTTCCCCAAAAAATTTAATTCGAAGCACCTACATCAATGTACATTATTTTAATCATTGTGCAATAATTACAGATAATAGTTCTATTTATTTTTTTTATTTTTTTATTGTTGGCTCTTTACTAAAATGTTGTATTGATCTAATTATTCTAATTTCAAAAAGTAACAAACGGGTTCAGCTAATCATAGTGAGCACATACGTTTCACAGCTGCATTCGGACTTGTAGGATAAACAACTCTTAATAGAAAATTCTGATATGTTGTCGGATTATTTTTCGCCAAAAATAAACATTAGTTTTTTAGAGATCGGCGGCGGCACAAGTGGACCTAGAGTTTCGGGGAATTTTAGTACGCCGTTGTAAATCTTGACGACTGTAACTTTATAACGTAGTTAAAAATCAGTATTTTAACGCTTAAAACTTGAAATCTGAGACGTTTTACTGTTTTAAAATCCTCAGTATAGACCTTATTAGTAGCCTTTCTAATTTACCGTGTGAAATTTTACCTCTTTCGATGAGCTATAGCAATCAAAATTATTGTTGGGGAGGTGGTTAATTGTAAATATTCATTCGTGAATTCACACCAGGAAATCGATTGAGTGCTGGTTTATTTTTGCCATCATTTTACCTCATATCAATCCCATACAATTTCTAAAAGTCAAAAGATAGTTTGTTTAATTTTATATATTTTATTCGGTTTTATAGAAAATGTCAGAAGTAAAAATAATCGAATATATAGTTATTTTGTTTCTAACACTAGCTTCTTTCCTTCGTTCAGAATCTAAAAAAAAAAATGAAAAATAATAACAATAAGAATAAACATTATTCTAAGAGCTTCTTTGCTCTAATCATAATCTAAAAATAAAATAATTAATCACAATTGGGTTAATATAACTTTTTTTATTTGTAATAAATGATACCAAACAAATATGTTGAGTATTATAAATAAAAAAATTATTTTTATAAAAAATGTTACTCAAATGTTTTTTAAAATCGTTTGCCACAATACCATACGTCACAATATAGTTTTAATAAAAATCTGTTATGTATATGTATATGAACGAAAATAAACGATGCAGGAAAAATAACTCGATAAAACAAATAAAAACTTTTAAACTACTCCGCAAATTTAAATATCACTATCCACGTGCTTTAAGACAAAACTGCGATATTAGTTTCAATGTAGACGAATACTTGGAATTATTGATCACTTAAATCGATATTAACTTGTTAAAGAGTTCCAATTTGTATGTACATAACGAAAAAGGGAAACACCGTGAAGTCTTTTACTAGAGTCAAATATTGCTTTACTTAGTTTATTTAAGTTTTGTTCGAAACATGATTTTTTTTTGCTTCTATAACTTTGATAATTTTAGATTTCATAACCAATAATAATAATTTAAATCCCAACTTCTCCCACGACCTTGTTACATGTTCGTCACGTAATTGTGGCAATAAATTATTTTGTATATTTTATCTTCGCTACATTAACATATTATTATATGCATTATTAGGTAATACAAAATCGTTAGTCACAGTCCACTCTCAAACTCCTCCTAATTGCTCAAAAAAGCCTAGTTTGGATATGTAGTTATAAATTTATTTTGACATCACTTGCCATTACTTTGAATAACTTTAATTATTTTTACTCCCCTTGTCACCCACACCAATCAATATTGACCCCCGATTTTATTTATTCAACAAACTTATAATTTAATCCTAATTCCACAGTTCGTTTTGTTATAGAAAAGTCAGAGATGGTTGCTGGAGACGCCAAAAAGTATCATATAATTTTAATACTTCTATAACCGTATTATTTGTTAAAAGTTCTATTGTATTTTTAATCGCAACTTCACGCACTGTCATATTATTTGATTGTAATTGTAATTGGAATTAATTTTCCGTAATAAAAATAATAATAATAATAATAAAAGTGATATGAATAAATAAAAGGATAATTGAAACTACCAAAATGGTGTTCCAGATATTGTGAAATGGATTTAATATAATATACTCCTCTCTCCTATTTGTAATCCTTCTATGTAGACAGTATAATAGTCTTTCTTTTTCAGAGAATACAGATAAAAAAAAAATAACATCCATCATTTTTACAAATAATTACACTAAAAAGAAATTGCCTCTGTGAAAAAGTACAGTTTAGTTTTAAAATTAATTTCTTAATTTCATATATTTATATTCGGTTGCGATTTACATTTTCACTTAAATATTATGTATTTAAAAGTAAAACAAAATTTCTTTGTACGCAAAAGTACAAAGAATATTAATTATATTTATTCTGTATTGGAAGAGTTGCATACTATTATAGATGGTAAAATAAATAAATACAACATAAATTAAAGTCTCAAATGTACAACAGATTTTAAAAATAACAATTTATATCAATATATTTTTTTTTTATAAGTAAAACGTGAGGACAATGAATTTATTGTTGACATACATATGTTGACATAAAATATTTCTTATTTTTATGTCTACATTTCTCATTTTTTGAACAAACGTTTCTATTACTCTAATTTATCTCCGAGTAAAATTACATTTATTTCAATTTTCCCTTTATATTAATATTCTTGTATTTGATCGCGATTCATATTTTCATGTTGTATAATATGTCAAAAAGTAATAGTACCCCGACCACGTGCGTAGCCAGGATTTTGTTATAGGGAGGATTTACAAACATACCTGTATTTATATTGTTATTTGTTATATTTATATTTGTTGTATATGAATGGCTCTGTTTCGTATATTATAATGTATTCAATATTTAGATTTAATAATTTTTACTGATAAAGTTATTTAAATTTAGTTTTATAATGTCTCACTCTATTTTTTAACTTTTATACATTTTGAGTCTTTTAAAGAAATCATAAAAATGAAAAACCAAAAATTACAAAATACAAGTTTAATTACTACACCATTTTTTCATTATAAAAGATCAGTAAAGTAATATGCTCTGATGCATCGACTTCCCGAGTAAAAAGAAACTTTGCTAAAAATTAACGAACACATAATACAAATATACTATTGACTAATAGAAATTTTACACATAAACATGAATAATAATGGCTTTACCCGATAACCAATTGAATTTTTAGCACGATATATCTATATTTATATAAACATGATTTTTACTAACACCATAGATAATAACAAAAAGATTTTGGTCAAAAACTAAAACAAATATTTTTATAAAATTTGTACTTTTTTCAATCTTAAAATGTTTAAAATGTCATAGGAGGGTTTGTGACCTAACAACTTCCCTTCCCCTTGGTTACAGCCCTAAACCTGACTTGAAATAATTCTGTATAGGAAGAATTGCATGTTCAAGAGTTCATATTATACTACTTTTAGGCATAATTTCACAAATAAATAATATAAATACGTACGATGAAAAATCTTTTTTCATATACATTATATAAATTTCTAAAAATTTTAAAAATTATTCGAAATCAACATGTTTTTATCCCGTTATAGTGAATAATTTTCTGAACCCAGTGATAATCCACGTCCACTTGCCTACAATCAATTCGTAACCGTTAAATGAGTCCGAAAACTGTTATGAAATTAGTACAAGTAAACATGCATTTTCAAAAAAAATAACAAATATTTGTAATTTGTTTGTAAATGTTATTTTGAATATTTTTCTGATTTATAGAGTAATTATCAAATACTCTGAGTAACATAAAAATTATCGAATAAAATTATTTTATTATAAATACGCTAATTTCTCGTAGAATAATCGTAAACATAAATACTCGTATTTTAATAAATTTATACGTAAATGATTTACAAAAAATATATCTAAACATTTATATGATAGTCTGAATTATGTACACGAAGTAGCGATTCTGTGAAGAGAAACTTTTCGTACCTAGTCTAAAATTATAAAAAACTACTAAGAAAGATATTCAGCATCAATAAGTAATATTGAATTAATTCGCTGAAGCTAAAATAGCCTAAAACATAAATTAAGAAGAAATCCTCAAAATGTTTAGTTAATCTGCGAACAGCCGAAAATATCAGTATATATATATATATATATCTACATAAATAAAATAAAAAAAAACTAGTAATTAAAACAAAAATATTACATGTATACAAGAAAAATAAATTAATTGCATCAAAATCGCTAACAAATAAACTTAAAACAAAAAATTTCCAAAATATTTAAGACAATGCAAAATTACATTGGTACCATTGAAATGTGTATGACACACGCATTATAAATATATTGAATCGAAAAATTTATGTTATCGATATGGTTAGGATAGTATAGTATTTTTCATATTTTTTTGACGAGTCTAAAATGTAGCTAAGTGAGATGGAAATCCGTTTTACATATTATTGGAAATTAAAAAAAAAACTTGTTTTATTTTGCATATATTTGCATATTTTGAAGAGTTTTTTTTTAATAACTGCATATTTTAAAGTTTTGAATTTTCAGGTAATATTTTTAAGTTTATATGTATGCATATTTTTGCATATTTAATTTTTTTTTATAATAATTGCATCCAGTGTTGTCCAATAGATAAATTTATCTAGATATTTCATCTAGATAAAAAATTTAATATCTTTATCTTATCTAGATAGAAAAAAAAATTGTCATCTAATGTTCATCTAGATGAAAATAATGGCCATCTAGATAAATTTATCTAGATAATTTACAAAAATTGTTGTCTGTATTCGACTAATAAAGTTAAAAAAATTGGATATGAAATGCCTTTATTCATGGTACACTGAAAATATAAATATATACCTATATGATTCGGAACTATTTTTAAATTTATTTTTCTGAAAAGCTTTCAAATTATTGTGCAGAGTTAACACATTCATAATAATATTAATAAGTTGTATTATAATAATATAAGTATTAGTACCATAGATATATATAATGTACATCATGGTATATATAAATATATATATATTATTAAGCAATGGTGAATATGCAGATTCTATGAAATAAAAACACTGATAATAATAACCAGTCATAGTATTTGAAGGTATAAAGTTCAGATGTCAGACATGAAAATAGAAATACCCAATTATAAAATCTTTAAGCCTATTCTGGTTATTTCCCCGTCACCACGCCACCTTCTTGCTTACCTATTTGACTCCCTCTATGAAACAATTATCACTAACTTGAAAAATGGCATATTACAGTATTAGTCATGTGTAATTGTGTGCAGAGCTGAACTGTTTTTCTTATGTATATCAGTATAATTATGTAAAATTCTTTAAAATTGCATTTATCAATATGTAAAATACAAAGTACAATATTCTGAAAAAAGGTTGAAACTTTGAACAAGTTTACCTAAAAAAATGATCATTTTAAAACACTGGCTTAAAAAAATGTTGTGTACATTTTGTTTTGATTACTTATTATTTAATATTTAGTATAAAAAAATGTTTATCTCTTTTTTTATCTAGATAAAAATGATTTTTTTTTATCTATATCTAGATAAATATCATTTTTGCAGTATATATCTTTATCTAGATAATTTCATTTTGATTTATCTTATCTTTATCTAGATATTTTTTTTTTTATCTAAGCACAACACTGATTGCATCCATGTAAGTTTTGGACAATTTTAGGCACCATTTTTGAGTTTATTTGTAAAATTTTCATTTATCATTACTATTTTTTTAATAATACTGTGTTTTTGGGGTTTTCCAGCCACAAATTTTTTTAGATTTTTTACATTATTCAAATTTATGTTTAGTTTGTTTTTTTTTAAAAAACAAATAGATAATACAATAATACAAACATCATGGAATGTGGATATTTAATTACTCAGTTATTATTATTTTTTTTAATTTGACAAATATTTTTTTTGCATATTTTATTCTTTAAATGCATATTGTTTAAATATTTTCATTTATTTTATAAAATAAGCTCATATAACATTATTTTTAAGAGAATACTATTGAGCATAGTAGGATGTTTTTATAAATATATTACTTAGTTTTTTAGGTCATATAAATCCAAACTTTAGTCATCAATATTATTATTATTATTATTATTGTTATGATTTGCTTACATTTTCAAGTTATACATGACTAATTATTAGAGTACAATTCGAGTATTTTCGAAATTTACAGTATTCGCTATAATAATAATAATAATAACATAATTAGTACGTACCCATCTATGAACAACAACAACAACAATAATAATAATAATTTGACATTCAATAACTGCTGTTCCTACAGTCAGATTAATTAAGAATTCTTGGTACGTGAGTATACTATAATATTGCATCTTGTAAACAGTGGGAAGATGTTCTAATGAAATCGTATCGTGCTTGCCAAACGCACGTTTCGTTTCGCTTTCGAACATGGACTTCAATCACAGAAATCACACTCCTACGGATCGTTTAATATAACAATATTGTTGTATTTTGATTACCGAAACGTGATTATAATTGGGGGTGTATTGAAAGGTTATTTCAAGTATTGAACGTATACTCCCAAACGGTATTTATTGAGAAATGCGTAATACAGTGTTATGTTAGGTGTACGGTGTACATAAACAAGTCTAAGGTACAAATTATTAGCTAGTGGAAATGAAATTAATTTGAAATAATTTTGCGACCAAATAAATAATTGTGAATAATAAAGTGTTTTTCAATGATGTTTATTTTTTTGTTTTCTGTGAACACTTTTTCGTGTAGAAATACGTGTGGAAAAGTTTCGACTAGCAACTTTTTGAATCGGCATTCGGCTTGAGATGGTAGATAATTTAAAGTTAATTTGAAAAAAATGAATATGTAGATAACGGATATGATATTTTTTCGTGTCATGTGGGCAACGATCACACGAATTTTCCATGGTAATCAGTAAATAATTTTTATAATATTATTATCATAATTCTTACATAATATGCATTTATTATTACCGTCAAGTTGAAATAATCAAACGAAAATAATATTAAAACACAAGAGTTACCATTCAATAATATTATATATTTTCAAACATCTTAATTTCAGTAAAAAAATTGTTTTTTCCCAGTATTCAAATACAACATCTACTAGGCGACACCAAGTTTTCACTGGGAAACATTTTTGTCGCCCAGTATATTGGTTAAAATATCCACTGGTATAAACTAACACTCCACTCAGATTCATTTTATTGAAAAAGTATTTTATCGTTTCATTGAAATTCAATACACTCGATAAGCGAAGGACACTCATGGTGCAAAGTATAATGGTTTTTTATTTTTTAATAACTTTCACGAAATGTTGAAGTCTAAGCTTCTTTTTGTTTTAATTGTACAATTAATTTTGTTTTTATTTTAGAGTATCTGACCAGAGGAGCAAAGAGTGGTGCGAAGTATGTCCGGTTTTCTTGTCCATACTTTACTTCAGTTATCTTTGCTTTGCTTTACTTTACTTTTTAGGTATTAATAAATTTTTGTTTTTCAAAATACTTGAGAAATATACCTAATGGCACATATTTTAAAAATAGGATTAAAAGCATTCTACAAAATGTTTCTCAGGTGACATTACTAAAAGACGAATTAAAGAACAAATCTGTATAAAAAATATGGCCATAACTCCAAAAATAACAGTCTTCACCTATTTTAAAAACAGAGTATAACAAACTGGATAAAATATTATTAAATAAAGTGTTGACTTCTTTTGAATCATTACAGAATATTGAATAAATTATGGTGGTTTTTATATTAAAATTAAAAAATTTTTAAATTAGAAGCTTAAAATGTTCAACGTGAGTTTATTTTTTTGTGTCACCATATTTTATTTTTCGTATTCTATAGTCTTAAAGTTATTAAAAATAAAAGAAACAGGGTGCCAAAGTGTATATTTCAATTTTATTATATTATTATATTTATTTAAAGAAAAATAAATACAGTTTTGTTATAATTTCAAAAAAATTATCGAAATAATTTTTTTCAATTAATATACAAAATGTGTGCTTTGTTGAAATTGAAATAAGAAAACACCCAACAGAAAAATGATGAGAGTCTATCTTACTGACGGACTTAAGTCAGTGGCGTATCTAGGATTTTTTTTCGGAGGGGGTTGAAAAAAAAATTAACAAATTGAATTGTATAGCATTTTTGATGGTTTTATTGTAACTATACATTTTATTACTTTTTTTCAATATGTTAAAGC